>JALPQI010030856.1:0-144199 GCA_025490895.1 Thaumatotibia leucotreta
ATTCCACATTTAAGAGAGAGGTGGATGGCACATCTCGTTTTCTTGATGGGTTAGTAATGCTAGGTCAGAATGATCGTATGTCACAAAAAGTCTATAGAAAACCCAACCTTTTCTCGCGGTCCTTTGATTCACAATACATGCGAAATGAGTTTATTCACATCACATCATTCGCCTATTTCAGTTCACTGCTGTACACAGCTTAGGTAACTCCTATTACCTCCTGTTATCAAAATTATTACAAATGTTGCAACATGTCAGATGAGACGAGACGTTGGAGAGCTTGGAGAGTAATATATAATAGATATGGTTGGTGACAAAGTAAGCGTACAAGGAGCTCAGGGACGTTTCGAAATCGCCACACAGTAGAGAGGGCACCAGTATTCTTGCCTCATATTAAAGGAGTGACAAACGAAATTGGACGCCTATTACACCGGAGTTTAGCATTAAGACCATTTTGCGTCCTCATACCAATATGAGTATTTCTTGTGCTCTCCAAAGGACGGGAATTCACTGGCAGCTCGGGTGTTTATTAGATACCGTACGACTTCGGTAAGGAACGACATAATGAGTCTAGACTCGGAGCAAATATGGAGTGTCAAGGACAGGGAGATAGACAACTCGGTTGTGGTGGACGCATACGATGCAGGCGTTACATTTCTTAAACGTTTTGATAAAGCGAGGATGCTGGTACGGTAAAGATGCTACCTGCCACGGAAGATATACAGAGCGATTAAGATTAATTTCAATCGGGATGGGGGCTGGACAGAGCCAACGGCATGGAAGCCGGTAATCTCCGAGCTAATAATGATTGGTTACGTTGTGTTTGGTGACACAAACCTGCAGTCGGACATGACATCAGTACCGGCGCAAGACCACCATTTACCGAGTTTAACAGTTTAATTATAATTTTGTACACTTAGTACATAAAAACATTTTGAAATTATAATCATAGACCCATGTCTATGACAGATTAATGACTTCTCTCACAGTGCAAAGACAAAAAAAAATCTGTTAACAAAAATGCCTTCAGGTTCAACTACATCATAAATATGAGATCAGTATTTAAGTGTTTTTCAACGTAATTATAATCATAAAAGGCTTTCATGATTGAAGTGATATGATTGTTTTGTCTTCGACACTATCACAAAAAATGCCGTTTTAAAACAGTGAATTCTGCATTTCTTTATCGTTTGGTTCAAAAGGAAGCGGAAATTATTGAAATATGCCAACATTATAAATTGTAAAGTGTAGTAACTCTGTATTTGATCCGGCGCATACTGTCTTAAATATCACTTACAATAGAAATTTAAAAACAATTTCCGACGAAAAATGTCTTAAGTACACATACAACACAAAAAAATAAATAAAATCCAACGTAAATAGTAGTATGTTAAACTTAAGACAAAACACCGACCTTAAACTCCGAAGTAAGTTGTGGTAAGTGATAACATACTACAGTATTCACCGGTATTATTAAAAAAAAATCAAAATCCATACTAATTAATTCGCACCTGATTTCTGAGTGAAATCCAACAGATTGCCAACTTTGCTTAGTGGTTTTAAATCGTTTTTTATTTCTGAAGCATCTTTTATTTCATCTCGGACCACTTTTTCTTTTAACTCCAACGGCCGTTTTAAAAATTAATTTTGGTCTTGCAGGTAATTTGAGTTTGTTCCCGATGCAGTGTCTTACTTTTATCGAATAAAATGTATCGTTTATCCATTTTTGTCTCATCTAGTTGTTAGTTTTTGGTAAAAAATGATCACTCACGAAAAACCTCTGCTCCACCGCGTATAAGATCGTAACTGGCACTTACGCTGCGCGAGCGCGGGTGGCCGCCCCGTATTAACTGTCGTAAGTACACTTACTACAGTATACGACGGTGCTTTTTTAAAATACGATAGTTTTCGGGTGTCAAAAACCTATTTGTAATAGGTTTTTTTTAATTTTTTCTTCGTGTAACGGAAACATTGCTAAAAGATATGATGTTTTATAAAATAAAAAACAAAATCCCAAATTTCAACTTACGACAACTTACGTAGGGGCCGTCGATATAAAGGTTTGTACCCCGTAGTCTGATTTCATAATTACTTAGTATAGTTTGTAACTTTGCCGTTTGGTGGATGATCTCCATTAAATTCATCGATGCAGCATTAAGCTCGTTTGTACTGAGGGCATTCATTTTCATACAAATGAGAGTGAATGCACTTAATCGATTGAAAACATACAGTTAAGTACCTATTTTTCACATGACACTAACCAAAAATTCATTTTAAAAGGTCGTATATGCTTCTAAATGTCTACTATATTCCGATCCTTTTGACTAAATTGTAAACTGCACAAACAGATATTGATCAGCAAACACAAAGCGAGTAGTTGAGTGAAAAATAATATGTTTTAAGATACTTATCTACAAACTACCGTCCTTACAAATACATAAAGTGTCATATTACACACTAAAAGGCCGTTTTGTGAACTCTTAGATATTATCTTATTGAGACTACTCCCTAATTGTGATTTATTGTTGTTACCCCAATAATTGGCGAAAGTTGATGCGACTCAAATATTTTCAAATAATAACATGAAGTTGTTAGGTGGGATGTGGGTAATTGGAGGGAGGCTTGTTTGTTTGAACGGGAATAAAAATAGCAATATATGTAGGTAGTTAAGTAGGTAGATAAGCGAGTAGTATTACCTTGACTTGTTTCGTTAGAAAGGGGTTTTGTAGTTTGTACTACGTTCCGCCGTCAAACACATACCTACGTTGAAAACTGCCTTTTTGTGTACAGGTTTACAACTTTGTGTCTGTAAATGAACTCATTTTTGAAAAACGAAATTTGTATGTAGGTACTAGTGTTTAACCCTCCATCAGCGATCAGACTGCGGCCGTCATAATTATGGCTGCTCCAGGTATGCTTTTGCTTAAATATACCTATTGTTATTAAGAACATTCACATTTTGATACAATAGTTTGATAAATATGAAGAAGACTCTTCTGAAATAAGTATTACTTTGTAGAAGCAATTATATTGCAACAATAAGTTGGTCCAAGAACTTTTTTTTTTTTTTTTATACCACGTCGGTGGCAAACAAGCATACGGCCCGCCTGATGGAAAGCAGTCACCGTAGCCTATGGGCGCCTGCAACCTCAGGGTGTCACATGCGCGTTGCCGACCCAATAAAAATAACGTTAGCACAACAAAGTGGCTCCACTCCACCTGATCGTAAGTGAAAAGTAGAACCCAAATCGCGGCGGCAACGAACAGGAGACAATCAGTAACCTGTTAGTTGCCACCGCCTTGCTGGCCCGCTAGATGCTGGTAAATACACCGGCTGACCCCGAAACACGGCAAACACGAAGGTAAGTCATTTCACGGGCGTTTACACCGAATGTACGGTGGTAGCCAACCAGGCGGGCACTAGTAAAAATACCCTACCACCGGCTGAGAAGCTGGTTACTCAGTATTTCCCTTAGTCGACTCCTACGACACCCACGGGAAGAGAGGGGCGGTGATTTTTGTATTCTTACTAACTTAATAATAAAATAATCATTATCTAATTTAAATATGTATTCATACACTTCAGTGTACTTAGCCGCACAAACACGAAGATCAAATACATGTTGGTACGATCTGTAACACGAATGATAATAAAGCAAAAAGGCGTGTGTCCGTCAAGTCCAGGTGGCGTGAAATTGCCCGCGATACGAGATCTCTATTACGGCTGCGCCCGCGCCGCGCCTGACACTTGACCTGTGGCGACCAAGCGATTTTGGTCTATGAGACATTCCACGCAGATATTATATTACATATTTCCGTTAAATTTAACAGGCTGCTTGGTACATTAATTAGTAAACCAGGAATATCGCTTTTTGTCAAATTTTAATTCGAAATTTTTTTTTCTTGTTTACATACATAATTTTTTTATGGTAAGTGTGAGCGAACTTTAAGGTGGAATGTCACGGTCAGCTAGGCACTACAACGCCAATAGATGGCGTTATAGTGCATAGGTGGCGCGAATTCTACGTATTTTTATATTTTATGTATGATAATAGAAATATTTTTAATAAGTAATATGTTTGCCGAAAATAAACTGCTGTTTCTAATGTGGCCAACTAAATTTCAGGTGAGATTTAATTTACAAAATAAGTTTATTTGAATAAATACGAAACGCTGCCGCGGCTGCGCAGTATGCACACACACATTCAAACCCTTATTCGTTTACGAAACCGATTGCTTATTTCGGAACGTGTATTGAACTTGGATTAGGCTAGTTGGATGACCATCTGACGCACATTTATTAGGACCAAGGTTCAAATCTCGTAATTTCAATATATTTTTTACTTTACATTACATGACTTTTTATTTTGTTTAATGATACTTTACCTATAATTACATTTTTTTCAGTAATAAATAAATAATAACCTGTGGCCTATCCCACAAAACTTTACAAGCGTATAATTCTACAAAATTGTATAAATTCCAAAACAAATAATTGTCAATTTTGTAGATTTGTATGCTCGTAAAGTTTTGTGGTATTGGTCCCTGAACTACCAACCTAGGTTTAATTTTGGTGACCTTATATATTTACTCACCAAAAACGTTTCAGGTGATGTTATGGCATCCAGTTCCGGTATTTTTTGCATGGTCAATCTCAAATAGCCTATAATACTAAAAAACGGGCCTGGATGTCCTAACCTAATAGGTGTCCAATCAGATTGGGACGGAATCTATTCGATGACTTCAGTCAGATAAGTTTTCATATGTAGATATAATTATATTAGATATTTCTAGTCACTTTAATTATTAGATTCCTTCCCATTCTAATCACGTGCGGAATACATGGATAAAGAAAACATCAATTTATAAATTCAGTGGTTTATTTACATCATATCATATTATTTTTATTTATTATTTCTATTTTACGTTTTTCTGGTTTTATACATGGATATAGGAAGATTGCTTGACGTTGTGTGTGTTGCTTGGAAGTGAGCCTCACGCATCTACACATATTGTGACACCTGCAGTTGGCCCTGGATCTGAAATCAGAATACTCATCGTCAAAATGGTGTATGATGATTACTGGAATAAAAAATACATTTCAGCTTTGTCTAGTTAGGTGGCGGTGAACTTGACTGCGAAGTTAGGGAGGGAACCTGGGTTCAAAACAGGTTCAGTGAGTATCTACAAAATGGTTATATTTTTAAAAGTTGCTGGAACACATCATCCCTCGGGAAACTAACGTTTCCGGTATTTATGTAAAAAAAAAAATATTATTCTTATAATATAATATATATTACTATTTATCTACATGTCAAGTTTCCTTATTCCAATTCCAATCCGATGAGCAGTTGTTGCGAAAACAATAAACATCGAAACATTTTTGTTATAATAATAGTGGAAATATATAATAAAAAAAACTGTTTGAATACCGGGAGGAAAACTATCCAGCAAGTCAGCCTCTACAGAACTTACCTTTTGATTTCTCCGTAATAAAGTATCATTTCTCCAAGGCTTTGCTTACAAGTTTTTTTAAGGCCCGAGTATCGGTGGTTTTTATAGCCTTTCCGGGACGTTTGTGGCTACATAATATACAAACGAATAAATCCTCATGTAAATCACTGCACGCTATGAGATATTTCAAACAATCGTAGGCAATTTAGCATCAATTCGGATTTGTAGGTATAAACAAATGGTAAAACGATAAAGTACTGCCGGTGATTTAGAATCGGAGTGACGTTTGAATTTAGTGTTGCCTTGCCAAATAGGTTTTACGTTCAGTTCCACGAGACTATAATTTAGTACGCATATCTATTATAAAAACATTAAATGTAACTAGTATGTATAGGTATATTTTCTATAGTAAAAGGTCTTTCGTTCGGCTTTTGCGTGGGGATATGGCCTATATGGCAACATTAGCAACGCTTGCGTTTGATATTGTTGAAAAATAAATAACATGCGAAATGCGTTAGGGCAGAGCGGCAACGTAGCATTTTCAGCCAACTGGCAACGTCGCTTTCCAACGCACACACCGAACGTACGATTGGTGTATGACACTGTCGTCGTTCACCCACATATTGACAAATCTTTATTAAAATAAAGTACTAATTTAAGCTATTATTCGACCCTTTATATTACAGAAACATAATTTGCCGCAAACAAATATAAAATTGATTGTCGATTTAAGTGATTTCATTGTAAAACTATGCTCCATTTACCCATATTTGAATAAATACATTAGTATGAAAAACGAACCACCTTAAGAATACCATAAAAGTTAATTTCAGGTGACTGACTGGCGGTACATGTCAAAATAAGTAACATTAAGATGTGGAAATGAAAAAAACATCCTGTATTGTTGGTACCCAGCAAAGCAATGCGTGATTTGCTTTTGCTGCCAGTTATTTTTGGTTCAATGGAATTCAATATTATTACCGCACTATAGGTGTCCCAAGATATTTATTTATTATAGGTTCAGATATTCCGCACATTTCGGTTGCGATATAATATTTTTCTTTTTTTAATTAATATAATAATTTAAACATGAAAATCAACATTGGAACCTTTCTTTCATGTGAGGTATATATGTATGTAGGTAATTTTATGTTTTATCTCTTTATCTCCTCTAAACTCAGTAACCCTACTGACCTATCGCTTCGGCTTGCCAAAGGAACTCTAACAACCAACAACACACAATTCTAACCTATAAGCTACAAGCCATTTTCTCCCGAATAGTGAGCCGATTCTATCCCATAAGGACTATATTCATATGTATATAATTATTGGTTCATTTCTCAGTCGGAAACAGTTCCTTCACGCAATTTTCACCCAAGTGTCTAAAGCATCTCCATGCTACAAGGATTGTAATTGCTTAAGGTGCGATAACTGCCAGTTGAATTTGACAGTTGACGCGCATGCGCTACCGAGGAGTCCGAACGGGTGCGATCACGACCTGCCAGTCACACTGTTTTGGTGCGTTCGTGTTTTGTGGCTTAACATTCTTAGATGAAACTTTTTGTTTGAAATTTAATATCGGATAGAACTGACTGCATATTATTAGGATGAGGAAGAGGAATTGATGAGCAGTGCTTCAAAATTGTACGTGGCATTTCCAGGCCGATTTATGGTAGAAGTCAAAAGTATGCGTACGGTCAATCAATTGGAACGATAGACCACTCTACAACCATGTGAAAATGAAAAGTCGTGTAACGTCTTACAATCTGATTGATAACGTTACTTTGATATGGTTCCTGAGTGGCCTAGGGTTCCAATGGTTGAGCATATGCAGTGGAGTATCAGAATAAAACCCGTAGGTACTCGTACCTACACTTAATTTACTTCAAATGCGTACTAGACATGACATAATGTATAAATAAAATCGTGAATACCGTGTAGCATTAAATTTAGGTAGGTATGATCAGGGATCGGATACCGGTTTTTTCTCCATACAAAAGAACGGTTCGAATTTCGTTCTTTTTCGTTCTTTGGTTTATATTTTTTTTGTTAATGGAGTAATTCAAAAATATGATGTTAATAGTTACATAAAATTTTGAATACTACATAAAGAGTGTAAAACATCTTAAGATATTGAGCTATTTCGAGGTTTTTCTAAAAAACCGGTTCCGATCGCTGGGTATGATTCATTATTTACAAAATAGATATATTATATTATTTGATTTGTTGTGTTTTCTTCATAATGCGAAGACCAATCACAGAACCTACCTTAAATACCTAGACTAAGTAGTAATGTCTAGTTGGGGACGTGGGCAACGCCGCGCGCGGTCATTATACTGTGAATATTGTATGAAGTGGCCACCGTTCCGTAATAAATATCTACATTACCACATATCTACACCACAATATTTTCCAGCGGAACAGAAAAGCTAAAGATGTGCTGTAATTTACAAAATTTAATTTTGGCTAAGTTTATCTTTGCATGACTGAAATTACATACTCGTATTATTTTATTAAATAAAACAAAATTTTGCCTTTGTAAAAAGTTTCGTTGAAAGAGATACGTTTTGCGTTAGTCGTCTTCATCTACAAATTCTACAACCGCATTACGATAGCAAGACTAGTGACCTAGTAAAGGTATGTATTAGGTACCTCAATTCATATTGTAAGGTCAACCAAGTTATTCGCCTTCTTTTTTACAGAAAAATACATGAAAAAGTGTAAGGAGAATAATTTCCTTGACTGTGTCCTTGTTGTAATAAATAAAGATATGTAAACAAATCTAATCTTTGAAAATTCGCAGCGTCGTCGCCCGAAGATGCAATCTGGCCCAAGGCTTCAGATTTTCCCTTTATTTACAACATTAAGCCCTTCTTGCACTATATCAGGCTTACCAGCTAAAACAGGTTAACTAGTTAAGAATTAGAACACACATTTTTGACACTTCTTCTTCATCAGCGTGTGTTCGCCCACCGTTGGGCATACTCTTACGCCTCTCCAATTTGCTTCCACACAGAGCGGTTGTCCGTTTCCCTCTTCCAAACTGACCCTGCTATCTCCCTTATGTCATCGTACCATCGGGCTGGTGGTCTGCCTACACTTCTTCTCTATCGGGGTCTCTGCTTTAAAATGCGCTTGCTCCAGCGTTCATCGTGTCGTCGGCACACGTGGCCGGCCCAAGCCCAATTCAGCTTGGCGTTTCTGTGACCCACGTCAACCACTTTAGTGCGTTATTTTTGACACTAGTACTTGTTTAACCTCGCGTTACGACCTGTTTTACAATTGCGGAATAAATATATGCGTCAGATAAAATGATCATTGTCCGTTTCCCCAAGCATAGAAAAGAAAAGAACAGCTACATGTACCTGATAGGATATCTTTCAATCGAAGATGATAAATCAGGCCCTTAGAGTACCTACTAAACCGAGGTTGTGCAAGTGGGAAAAAGTCAACCATGAACCAATAAGTTATTAACAGTAAAAGTGCAACAGAAAAAGAGGAGGTTCTCAATTCGAATGTTTTTAAGGTTCCGTACCACAAAAGGAAAAACGGAACTCTTATAGGATCACTCGCGTGTCTGTCTGTATTTTGTATGTCCCTTTATTACAGCAAATTCGCGAAACTATTTGACCGATTGAGTTGAAATTTGGTTTTGGTCAACGATGGATGTGGAACGTAAATACATTTTGAGGGGTAATTCAGAAAATTAAAAAATAAAGTTTTTTCATAACCCCGATATGGTCCCGTTGGCACCAAGTCGGGGTCTGATGATGGGATCTTGGAGAAACAGTTTGAAGAGAGTTTTTATTTTTTTATTGTGTCACCAACAGCGCCTCTGCCAGCGGCCGTGGTCAGCCAGGTGCGGATTCCCGCGCTGCTGCATATTTCACCGCCCCCTAACGGTTCCTTCACCTCGTCCAGTCGCACGACCACTTATACAACTCGCTTATAATTGTGGCTAATTGTACAACAACTCGTTTACGTCATTCTGAAGTTCTACAAAAAATATTGGAGAAAAGAAAGCATATCCCGGATAAACTGAATAATGCTGAGAAGCATATCCCGGATAAACTTTTTAAATTTATATACAGGGAACTAAAATGATGAAATATTAGTAGGTATATACTCAGGTATGTTCGTACCTATTTTTGACGTGATCTACGAAACTGTTATATAAATGTAAGTATCTATTACATTTTTATATTGTTATGGTAAGACACTGTCTATTATTCCTAATTTTATCATGAAACAAAAATAATCACAATTTCAAACATGGCTCGATGTGTTCGAACTTACCTGCAAAATACCAATAAGTACAGGTTTACAACGTAACTATGAGGAACTAAACCGTGTTTACCGCAAGCCATATTTACCCAAAGCCGTAAAAAAACCTGAACAGCCACTAAGTTATTAATGGGCGAAGAGTCCCCACAAGTCCAAATAACAGTTTTGTTTCCCCGTCAAATTACGGAAGCATTGGCCGATACCGCGACGGTAATAAGCGGTTGGCTCCGTTTAATCGCTTGCATATTCGAGTAGATTATTATATTATAGAAACAAGGGGAATGGAGTTCGTATAATGACACTTTATTTTTGTGCACTGTACAATGCTGCTCCGAAACAATAAAAACACTATAATAAATGTAAAACAACTAAATTCAAAAATCAAACGTGATTTTGTTGAAATTATACTATTTATAAATTTTAAAAAGGACATTGCAGGCCTGTTTCACCACCCCCAAATAAAATATATCTACCAGATAAACATTAGCTTTCCTTTTCTTTTATATGCCTCGGGAAAAGGATAGTGACCATTTTATCCGACGGATATGTTTGCCCGAAGATTGTGCTACAGCCCGTAAAACTTAGTACTCGTATATGTTACCCGTTACCAGATTTATATCGTATAAGTACACCAAAGCTGTTACTAAAATAAAATAAAAAACCATCAATCCACTTTTACTAGCCCCCATGTCACAACAAACCAATTTACAAAAAACCGGCCAAGTGCGAGTCGGACTCGCGCGCAAAGGGTTCCGTACCATTATCAATTTATTATTAAAAAAATACAGTTAAATCAACCTACCTCAAAAACTATAGGAGATAATTGAATCAAACCAAAAATCGTTGATAGAGTTTATTAATGTGCATAACATATATTTTTTTTAGAATTTTATATCGCGTAGTTTAAAAAATAGAGGGGGGGGACACATTTTTCAGACTTTGAGAGCTGATATCTCGAAAACGATTTGCTTAAATAAAAATAAGATTTATAAACCTTCATATCATTTTCAAAGACCTTTCTATTAATACCCCACACGCTTATATACAACAAAAAAATTTTTTCTATCCCTCAGTTACATGTATGGAGGGCCCCCACCCCAATGGTTTTTTTTACAATTTAGTATCATAATCCTGTAGCGGTTCATACAACACATATTCTTATCAAATTTCGTTACTGTAGCATTTATAGTTTCCGAGTAAATCGGCTGTGACAGACGGACAGACGGACAGACGGACAGACGGACATGACGAATCTATAAGGGTTCCGTTTTTGCCATTTTGGCTACGGAACCCTAAAAATCAATACAATTACTATTACTACATAATTTTTGTTTTCTTTTTTTTTTAATTATTACACGACTTCGAAAGGTTGTTGCTGGCTATGGATAATAAGTACACTTAGTAACTACATAAATAGTAAGTTAATAACATCTAGTTACCTAATAAATTTTTAGAGATATAAAATATACATACAGACTTAAGTAGATATTATAATAAATGTTAGATTTTTATAAGTATAGTTGTCCACAAAGAAGTCAATGTGTTCGGTACAACTATTAGTTTCAAGTGAACCAAGGCAGTCGCGAGGGCTTGAGAAAATGGCCAGCTGGTAGCGATCGGAGGAAAAAACCTATTGAAATGTTGTGGTCACAGTTTACTTCATTAGCTACTCCACTATGCAGGGCCCTAATTAACCGTAATTACTACTTATGTTATGGTTAATTTTGACATTCTTTTTTCGTAAGCGGTATATCATACCTATTCAGATTTTAATAATTCTTGTAGGTATGGTGACGATTTGATTGCGTCATTTTTGTGCACCGATTCCCTTAATTGGAATACCTAGCTAGGCATATCAATATGATGAACTATTGACTACTAAAATGATTGATATTATATATTATCACATGTTGCATTAAATATATTTCGTTAACTTCACGATATTTCATAAAATATTTGACTACGCCTGACGCAATCAATGATTTTTCTCACGGGAATACAGCTTCCTTACTGCCCAGTAATTTACAGGCGGCCAATTCAAAATAACAATGCCATATTAAATTAATATATTTGCAACTATATTTCAAATGTTCTTAAGAACGCATGTAACGAATTTATCAATGCAGTAACCTCTTAAATGGGTATCCACGCGATGAGAAGTGTTCGCGGGAGACTTGCGCGCTCTCTTGGGGACCTGTTGAACAAACGAGTGGGTCTACTGACTATTGATTTGCCGATTTATGAGGTAATATTATTAATTCAACTTCTCAAGATGCCAGTTCAAGTTTCACTGATGAGTTTGAACAGTAACGCAAATTGCAGACGGCAGTCACAGGGGGTAGCTAAGCGTCACTTAGCTTATAAGTGTTGCTTTTTCATTATTCGTAATTATAAGAGATACTTTCACGTGAAAACTACCTTGTGGTACTTATTTATTTAGCGGACTATAAAATTTATCCCGTAACCCGGTATAGATATGAAGGTGAAAATCGTTAATAACTAATATGCGTTAATAAATTGCAAGTGTTAAGAGAATATATACTATCGATATTACAAAAAACACACACCATTTTGCCAAATAAACCTTTATCATTATATACGAGTAGTATCTAATAAAACATGAATATAAGAAACATTTGTTCCTAAGGACGTTGATTCATACAACACTTTATCTAGATTTTTCAATATCATGCCACCCAAGTCATTTTATAATATTTTAATTAGACATAAATGAATTTCATTTTTGCAATATTATTTTTATGGATTATACTTTATAAGTAGGTATAGGTACCTACTCTGATTTATATACTAAACTTTGGCAGTTTTTCTAAACTTTGGTGTAGCTAAATAAATGTATATTTCTATTCTATTTACATTCGAAAAATATGTATAAAAATGAGAAATGCGTTCCACTTATTTATTAGACGACAATTTTTTAACACATGTAGGTATACGACTTACGTACCGCTTGAATATTATTTTGATTACAAAGTGAACATAAATTACTTCTCCAATCAAAAATCGCGAAACAGCTCTTTGATTGAGGTACATCATTAAAAAAACTAAGACCGAAAACAGAAAAGTACTCTAGTTATTCAGCTAGAATTGAAGTCATCTTCCGCTGTATGCTAATATGCTAGTGGGATTATTTTTAGTTACTTCAATATAGTACCTATTACAAAGATGATCAAATTCGTAAAAAAAACCATAGCTAGGTACCGAACTCTTAATGTCATTTTTGTATGTTCCTTCTTAGTTGCCTAAACATAATCTATATTGGGATCCGTTGCAATGTAGGAAAATCCCAATGGTTCTTTTTTCTGACGCAGCTCTTTTCTTTTCTCTCTATCACATCTAGGTAACCTATCGATTTAATTGCTAACGAAATGTAAGTAATAATTGCCATTATAATGTTGCTTAATTTAAGAAAAAAATATAAATCCATTGTAAATTGAGGCAAATATTACAAATTTCATGTATAGTTAATTTGGGGTGGATACATCGTATTCACTATTATTTTACAAGCTTGTTGAGGTGGAAGCGCGCTTTCGTCGTAGATAATCGGTTCGCCGACTGCTGACTCCCACGCTCGCCGATCGGCAATCAATAATTTACTTACAGAAGAGGCTTCCCAAGGTACTTAAATACTAGGCAATAATGCGGTCAATGTTCACGTTCCAACTGAAAATTTTATCAAGTTTTTATTTTATGTTACGCTGTCTACTTATTTTTATATTACTATTACTTTTAAAAGGTTTAACTTTATTGAAGGTAGATATTATTCTTATACCTTAGCCAACGAGCTGATAAAACAAAGAACACATAGGTTCCTTCAATACACCTAAAATGAAACGGATTGAGGTACAGTAAATATTAGTAGATTGTACAACAAGTGCATAAAGTGACCCATTTTTAGCCGAGGCAATTTTTTGGACTGAGCGAAGCGAAGACCAAAATAGTAGACGAGGATAAAAATGGACATTTATGCCCGTGTTGTACACTCTGCTTTTCACTTCGTTTGCGAGGAAAGTAATATTTTTCACTGCAATTTACACAACCAAGTTGTCGTAAAGCGAAAGAAGAAATATACAACCAACACCCGCCAACTCATTTTTTTATTCATCATCATCATCAGCCTATGATAGTCCACTGCTGGACGTAGGCCTATTAAGCGTATAAACGCATTAGGAGGTAATTGTCCATAATCGCCACGCTGGGCAAGCGGATTGGCAATAATGGCAATCGCAGTAATGTGTCCACTACGATGACGCTGCTGCCCATCATCAATCTTTTATCAAATAGTGGTTAGTGACACTTAAATCCCTTAGTCGACTCTTACGACACCCGCAGGAGGAGTTGGGGTGGTGACAAATATATTCTTACTGCCGTCACCAAACGGCGGACATTTTTTTATTTATTTTTTTAATATTCAACCTGTGATCAGAGCTTCAGATGCTCGATTTTCTGCCAAGACAAACATTTCAGAGCATTTTGAACGATAATCGATATCTATTTTATGTGATTTACTAAATTTAATGAGAGAAAATACAGAATTCTAATATCGTAATATATATGTAACCAATTTTGTCAGTTATACTATTTTATTGCTTAATAAAATTGTGCAATATGTTTTAACTGTTTGGCTGTTGGGATTACCTTAGCCCATCTTTGCCTTAGAAAACAATTTTACTTTTATGCTCTAGAACATGAAATGAGACTTTATGTCGTCTACGTACGACATAAAGGTGCACTTTTTGAGCATGAGAAGTGAAAAATATATTTTTTAATCTAATTTCAATAGGTAATCCTGCATACTTGCTACATTATGTATTGTACAAGCAGTAGATTCAACAGCAGTGTACTACTTTATAGGAGATTACAAGTGGACAGTACAGTAATATTTAGGAACATTTGACATATGAGTGCATTATAAAGTATAATATAATTATATATTCCTGATGTAATCACAAGCAGCGTGCTACCTACGAGGAGCCTGATATCAAACTGGGTTTCACGCCTTTTTACGACAAAAAGTTAATAAGAACGGCGATATATTCGCCGCCACACGCCACGCCGTCGACACATCCATGCATAAAATTACTCCGACCAGAAATCATCAGCGCAGGCGACAGCGATGCAAAATAATACTCAGTGGCCCTTATATCCCATTTTTTTCATTACCCGATCTTTAGTTTTGTATAGTAACGTAACAAGATTAATAGATAGTAATTATGTTTTCACCTCAGCGACTCGAACATGGCGGTTTTGCTGCTTGAAACTAGTGAGCAATTTTGTTGCGAGATTGAGAAAAACTAACTTTTTAATTTTCCGTATCGTTGCTTAGTCGCAACGTCGCAAGTCATCTTTTCATACTGCGGGGTGTACCTACTACAAACTTTGAACATTTAAACTTCATTAGATCCGTCACTTTCATTTTGTTACCGAAAAAAAGAGATAGATATAAAATATATCGATTCGTTATTCGACTTAGAAATCTCCATAATATTCCAAGCCTGACAGGCAAAGAGCCTGGGACAGCATAGCCTCCGCAGCCAGTTTAAATACGCTTGTAGCCACTTCCACAGATCCCTGGATACTGCGAGACTTCTGGCCGTGTCCAAGCCCGAATCTGGCCACTGGCTACATGCGTACCCTTCACCCACAAGCCAAGTACTTACGCACTGCCGTCGGCCTCCGCCTTGGGGTCCGAATTTGCGCGGACCACAGCTGCTATTCTTGTGGAGCTGCGGTCGATCGATACGGGTACGATCGATACAGGGATCGATACGGTCTCTCGTGCTCCTCGGGCGCCGGCCGTCTGTCACGCCACTCCGAGATCAACGACGTCATCAGAAGGGCTCTCGTCAGCGCCAACGCCCCCGCGTTTTTGGAACCATGAATCGTGCGGGATGATGACAAGCGCCCTGACGGGATGACATTGATCCCGTGGAGGATGGGTCGTGCGCTGGTGTGAAACGCCACCTGCGCTGACACGCTGGCGGCGTCCTACGTTTCAGCCACCAGTCGACAGGCTGGGTCGGCGGCGGACGCGCGAGAGCGGTCGAAACGCAATACATCTGCCTCGGCGCCAACTACGAGTTCACAGCTTTTGGCGCCGAGACACTCGGCCCTTGGGTGCTCGCAGGCTCCTTCAAGAGGTTGGGAAACGCATAAGGGAGGCAACGGGGGACCCGCGAGCAGGCAGTTTTCTCGCGCAATTACGATACAGCGCGGGAATGCTGCCTGTGTCATGGGCACCTTGCCACCGGGGGAAGGTTTGGAGGTGGATGTGTAGGTTCTATTCTTTTATAGGTTGCTTTTAAGGTTTTTATTTTAACTATTATCATCATAAACAGCCAAGCTCTTGTCAGCGTAGCTGATGAATGTAGCTGTCTCCATCTAACTCTGTCCAAAGCCGCCTCCTTGACTTCCTTGTACGACACAACGTCTACTTTCTGTTTTATTTGTTTCATATAACTTCTTCTAGGTCTCTTCTAGAAGAGGGAAAACGTGGCCAAACAGTTTCCCTCTTCTATTTTCTATGAACTGTCTTTAACAAACTCCTTTTTTCATTAACTATCTTAATCACTTCTTCATTTGTGATTTTATTTTATAGTTAATTTTAATTGTTTTTTAAATTAGGTTTAATTATTTTTGTAAGTTAAGTTTAGTTACTTTTTTAAGTTAGATATAATCATTTCTTTGTTTATATAGTTTTTTATTTAAGTATTTGATAAAATATTTTGATTTGTGTTTTATAACTATAATAATTAAAAAAATGAAATCCTCAACATATAAAAAAATAAATAAAGTTATAAGGTTTCAGTTTAGTATTCAGTAGGGTTACCACATCATCAAAGAGACGGTATCTCGCGACGACGTATTGTCGCACCAATCATGTGCTAATCCTGTAGATGTATCGACGATGACATGCCAATTTTGAGTCGATTTCATAATAATTTGTAATTAATAATTGATAACACTGGCACAAACTTTTGTTTAGCATTTGTGTTAGAAAATGGAAAACAGGAAGTGTATGTCTCGTGAAAAAACTTTAATAATATTAATGGGAAGAAAAATGTATGCAATGCATTATCATGAGGTAACGGGTAGGATCTAGTTTAAAAATGTGTAATTTGTAGTTCGTTTTATAAATCATCAAATATGATTTTGTTAGGTAAATATAACTTTAACCGTTGACAAAATGTAACAGTTTCTATGATAAATACCTGCTGAAATGATGATTATTTTTCGAGTTTTCTTAGGACCGACCAGTGCACCAACTGAAAGTATGACCATAAATATCTGTCGTAGGGACCTCTTGTTCGTGTAGCCTGCTAGACTCTTTCCGGAAACCATAACCTATGCATGTACCAAAATATTACATTACAACGTGTCTCGTACGACGTTTTTTAGTACATATACATATGGCCCTTCAAAGTTTTGGACCTGACTTAAACTGACCCACTTCTCGCAAAAAAGCCTAAAAAAGGCACCAACTGTACTAAAAATATATCGGTCGTGTTTTAAAACATCGCCACTCGTTTCGAATTACATGTTTTTCGCACTTGTGTCGTTATGTACTATACTTTCACTTGGCCTTTTATTTATTCCCGTTTATTTCTAAAGAACATTCTTGAGGTAAAATTATTCTCACAAAAATCTAACCACCACTGTTTTAGCAATGCATAACAATTAAATGAGGTATAATCCGAGAGTTAAAAAAATGCCATCAATTATTCACATAATCATATCGGATACCACTAATGTCTACATCTATCTATTAAGTTAGTGAAATGTTGATAGGTAGTAAAATTGAATTATATCGCTACATAGAATAATATCTTATGAAAAGCACAATTATTATAAAAGCAATTCATTCTCTATCGAGCCGTTACGTACAAAATATATTTCAAATTAGCTGCGATGTATGCAACGCTCATTAAACAGTGCTACTTTATATTTCCATCCATTCACACAGGCCAATTACAACAAAATATACGTATATACATGTACAAACTAAATGCGACTTTATTTCACAGGCTTATAGTACCTTAACTATTTCGCATTAGTTTTGCTTCGGTCCGATCTCGAAGGTAATCACAAATCTGACTGAAACATCATTCGAAATGTAAACCTTAATACAAGTTGGTAAAGATTGGAATGAGATAGTTGTATCAGTCGATAAGTGAAGCAAGATCAATATGTAAAGTCAAAGGCATTAATATATATACACTTCTCCATACTGATCCCTTACAAATGTGTCTATATATTAATGCACTCGACTGTACCTTACTAGAGGGTTGATGCGAAACGTAACGACTTGTTTTAAAGGAGATGGAAAATAATCTTTACAGAATACTCTTCCTTTAACATACTAGTTAGTAGGTACTTTTATTGACTGCAGAGTCTACATACTAGTAATAGTGTACTCATTGGCCAAGGAAAACTCTAGTTAAAATGTAGGTAGGTATGTACCTACGTCAGCTAATAGTTATAAGCAATGCCACAATGTATAATTTTATAGTATAAGTACATATTACGTCGATACAGGTCGCAGCAACACTTAGTAAAGTTTACTAAAGAGAAAATTAAGTCATACGTTTGATATAAACTACCATAATAACATGTTAGTATTAGTATGTATGTCATAATAGGGATGATGCAAGTAAAGTTTTTCGGAGAATATTACTTCATTTCTTAGAACACAGTGAGTGAGACGACGAGATCACGGGACCAGCGCACGCGCCTACGCACGACCCCACTTGCGCTAATTCAATTTTAATATACACGTCCTCTAGTGATGGGCAACATACAAATTATTATACAATCGGTATTATGTACTATTGGTAATTGGTTAAGCAATGTTCAATGAAGATGAAGATGGTTGTCTTAAATATTGACGATGCACTGTGGTGATGGTGACAGCTCACTCACTAAGTTCTTTTCCCTAAATATAATGAAAAACATTCCTTAATACTATATAGTTGATACCTATTTATAATTATAAAGAGTCGATAAGACGCTTGTGACGCCGACGTAGCTCCAAGGTCCGTAATTTACAAGTACATATATGATTGCCGCCCAGAGGGCCGCAGAGTTGTCTTAATCGCCACCGTCATAATATTAAATAATTTAAGTAATAAGTATTTGTCTACATGCGAGCATAAAAGCAAACAGTGATAAATTTAATTATCCACTATAAAAAAGTACGAGTCAAGCAAGACGAGAGTCGCGCACGAAGGGTTCTGTACTATAAACGGTAAATATTTCAATCGTCTACATGTTTCCGTACCTAATTAAAATTTAAAAAACGTATAAAATCACATGCGCGCCCCCTTAACTATTTTTTCTGCTATTACATTTTTTTTTGTTACAGCGTTAAGAAAAAAGCAACATCTGTGATCATTTTAACTTTTTTATTTATCACATCTCGCCATCAAACGAATTCGGCAACAAATATAATTATTTAATTTTAATGCTCTATGTCTATGAGCAAAATAATAAAATGTAAAATGATTACTAGGTACAGCCTAATAAGCAATGTCAGATAAATAGACGGACAGTGAAATCTTAGGAAGAGGGTCCCTCTTTTACCTTTTGGGCACGGAATCCTAAAAAAACTAAAAATTAAATGGAGATTTATAGAAAACTTCAACGAAACAATGTTAAAATTATTTCTCCGTTCTTGTAAAAAAAATCCGATATTGCAAGTCCTACTTTATACCATCCAACATTTCAAGGTCAAAATAACAATTTACTGGAACTGTCATGTCATAATTTAGAACGGGTGCTACCGGGTGCTGTTTTAAATAGTACTATATTATGTGTCGTCACCTTAAAATATCATTTAGAGGCCATAATTAACATTATTTACAAAAACTGTCAAGTAGCCCGTTTTGTAGATTATTGACTCACATTATCGTATTGTTGATATCATAATTGATATAATATTTCAATATGTTGTGAAATAATTTTTGACAGGTATTTTTCTATACACGATGATGCTGCAAAAAGATTATGACCGTTATCACGTCAAGATTACGTTAGATGTATGTACACAAAAGTATTTACACTATGTCAAATACGATACGTACGATAACTTCTCTTCATAACTAAATTGAAAGGCTATGAAATAATCAATGCAATCCTTCCTATCTAATACGTCAATACAATATGTATTATAGATAGGTAATGTAGGTAGAGTAGCTGCAGATAGTGATGGCGTCTAGCAACAAGGTACGCTCGTATATATCCGGTGCCTTCACTTTCCGAACTAGTTCTATGTCTATCAATTTTGACAGCCATGAAGTTAGTGCTTATTTCTATAATTAACAAAAATTTCAAGAAGCAAGTTGCTCGCTTTGGCCAAGCCTAATACGAATAAACGAAGCATTTTTATAAATATTATTGGTGGGACCCCCACCTCGGACATTAGGTGATCTTGGTCGTTTTTCTTTGGTATATGACATCTAATATTTATAATTTATATAGTATTAAGTAGTGTGACTACTACTGGAGAAAAATAAAAAGTACAAATCAAAATATTTAGTTACTAAATAATTTGATTTGTGTTTTCGCAATACGTTCGAAGCATTTTTATACAAATCTGTTTAATCCTATCGTAAAGTCAATTACCTAAGAGTTAATGTGTTGTGTGCGATTAAATACGTAGAAAAATCTATTCCATAGGAAATGAATGCGCGATATTTTCCACTCGATACAGGCCACTACTCTAGCCTTCATCGATTATTCGTTCCTGTAGATAGTAGGCACCTACGCAGATACAGGAACTAATGATCGAAGGGATTCGCGGAACCCTCGCTGTGACCCCCATTACTTCGGGCCGAACGTTCACCACATCTCAGCATTCACCAGGCGAGTGCTTTAAACTCTTAATCAGTTTTATCTGTTATCTTTTTCCTGAACGGTACTGTAATTATACGTAACATGCTTTTGCGTGAAAATGGTTAGTGTGCTGTTTTTAAGTATGTACATAATTCGGTAATAATTTATAATAAAATGATCTTCATCATCGCCGCACGGTGACGGCAGTAAGAATACATTTGTCACCACTCGTCGTAAGAGTCGACTAAGGGATTGAAGAGTCATTTACAATGATGATAAAAGATTGATGATGGGCAGCAGCGTCATCATAGTGGACACAATACTGCGATCGCCAATCCGCTTACCCAGCGTGGCGATTATGGGCATTTACCTCCTAATGCGTCTATACGCATAGTCAATAGGAGAGACTGCTGGACGTAGCAGCAGTGGACTCTCATAGGCTGATGATGATGATGATGTGATCTTCATCATCATCAGTAGTTTTTGTATTTATGTTTTACTTGTTTGCCAGCGTGGTCGCCTCGTCGGCTAGTGTACATACCTGGGGGGGTCACAACGGAAGAACAGCGCTGGCTTAGCCAGCTACATGCTGAGTTGTGACCCTTTTATGGCAAGCTGTTGTCGTGTGCTTATTTGTAAGATGTGTATATGTTCATTGTGCTTGTCGTAAATAAATTTTATTTCATTTCATTTCATTTCATTTCATCAAATCTTAGCTCCCGGGGATACAGTTACGAACGGTGACTGTTGATCTACTTATTATCACTACTTAGTATAAAACAAAGTCGCTTTCTCTGTCCCTATATCCCTATGTAAATATGCTTAAATCTTTAAAACTACTCAAAGGATTTTGATGCCGTTTTTTGAATAAATAGTATGATTGAAAATGAAGGTTTTAGTATCAGTATTGTACCCGTGTGAAGCCGGGGCGTGTCGCTAGATGTATTATAATTTACCTATGACAAATTACATATCTAATGGCGTTGTAGCTATACAGTGTGTAAATCTAATACGGGCGATCAATTAAACCAGGCATGGGATTCATTAGTGTGATCATGGATTACAAGGTTTTTTTTTTTAATTACTCTTAATTATGACCCCACAGAATTTTTTTAAGATTATCTGAGCAGCAATGTAGGTACGAACATTTGTTATTGTTGATATGACAGCTATGTCATCTGCTTTTGAAATTAGCTGTCAACGAATGCTTAACTCGCGTATGTTGCTCTACATTGCGCTCATGGAAAATTTTGTTGCTATTATTTTAAGTAAAAGTTATTTGAATGTACTAATTATGTCGTAAACTAACACCCGTTAAGAGCTTCGCCCGTATTAGACTTACACCCTGTATACCCACGGTAAGTGCTCGATTTTTATGGAACAGCTAAAACCTGAACTTTCAGTCCACATATAAAGCATTAGTTACAATGATCACTATCGTTTTCTCAAATCACGAGACAAAAAGACAGAGTTATCATTTTATCTGACAGTTAGATACTAAAACTACTGAACTAGGGAATGAAAATCGGCCTAAGATTTAAAAAATGGTTAAAATTGTAGTAGGCTACTGCTGGTATAGTGCCTATATAAACTCTTCGCCTTCGAAGCGAGCGAGCAAAATTCGATCCACAGCCAAAAGCCTATTATAATCACCAAATTACAGAAGAATGTGACTACAACCGATTTTTCCAAGGTCCCATCATCAGATCCCGATTTAGAGCTTAGTTAAAATAAACATTAAAAACCAGCCAAGTGCGAGTCGGACTCGCGCGCGAAGGGTTCCGTACCATTCTCAATTTATTATTAAAAAAACCGGCCAAGTGCGAGTCGGACTCGCGCGCAAAGGGTTCCGTACCATTATCAATTTATTATTAAAAAAATACAGTTAAATCAACCTACCTCAAAAACTATAGGAGATAATTTTATCAAACCAAAAATCGTTGATAGAGTTTATTAATGTGCATAACATATATTTTTTTCAGAATTTTATATCGCGTAGTTTAAAAAATAGAGGGGGGGGGGACACATTTTTCAGACTTTGAGACCTGATATCTCGAAAATGATTTGCTTAAATAAAAATGTGATGTATAAACCTTCATATCATTTTCAAAGACCTTTCTATTAATACCTTCTATTATCCCTCAGTTACATGTATGGAGGGCCCCCAACCCAATGGTTTTTTTTACAATTTAGTATCACATTCCTGTAGCGGTTCATACAACACATATCCGTACCAAATTTCGTTACTGTAGCATTTATAGTTTCCGAGTAAATTGGCTGTGACAGACGGACAGACGGACAGACGGACATGACGAATCTATAAGGGTTCCGTTTTTGCCATTTTGGCTACGGAACCCTAAAAATACAGTTAAATCAACCTACCTCAAAAACTTTTAGAGATAATTTAATCAAACCAAAAATCGTTAATAGAGTTTATTATTGTGCATAACATATATTTTTTCCAGAATTTTATATCGCGTAGTTTAAAAAATAGAGGGGGGGACACATTTTTCAGACATTGAGCGCTGATATCTCGAAAACGATTTGCTTAAATAAAAATGTGATGTATAAACCTTCATATCATTTTCAAAGACCTTTCTATTAATACCCCACACGCTTATATACAACTAAAAAAATTTTTCTATCCCTCAGTTACATGTATGGAGGGCCCCCACCCCAATGGTTTTTTTTTACAATTTAGTATCATAATCCTATAGCGGTTCATACAACACATATCCTTACCAAATTTCGTTACTGTAGCATTTATAGTTTCCGAGTAAATCGGCTGTGACAGACGGACAGACGGACAGACGGACATGACGAATCTATAAGGGTTCCGTTTTTGCCATTTTGGCTACGGAACCCTAAAAATGGGTTCACGATTGTCGGAGATATTGATTGTCATATTAAAAAATATATAAAAATTCAGTCAAAATTAAGAACTTCTTCCTTTTTTGAAATCCATTAATAAAGATTAAAAAAAGTAATATTAAAATTATCGACACATGTGCGGGCATCACTACGAGTCTGGGGCGAGAGTAAGCATCAATTATTTAACCTTAGTTAAGGTGCGGGTCACAAACATTACGCCTGACCGCCGCAATTAGACCAGCCAAGAGTCAAGCTGCATGTCATCTTACATTTACCTTATAAGTATTCTGTCTCCCTACATTATTACAGTATATTCCCTTCCGAGTTAGATTCAAATATTTATATAATTTTCTAATGAAGTTCTATTCCAAATACAATCCGCCAGGTTGGTTGGGAGAGAGAGAGAGAGAGAGATAGAGAGAGATAGAGATAGAGATAGAGAGAGAGAGAGATAATGGGAAATAAGTATATACCTATTTAACTAGATACAGGAACTGGTAGGTATTATACCTACATAATTAATTAGGTATATTATTATAGGTTTTTGTTAAAAAATCCTGCAAGTTTTGTACCTACATATTTTTGAAAACGTCGAATTAGGGTTTTTCATAGAGCAGAAAATAAACGAGTGATTTTCGTGTCTAATAATATCTAAATAAAAGCGTTTTCATGTCAAATAGTTTTAAGGATCTTTATTAGTAGTTTTAAGGATCTTTATTAGTCTGGCAGTTCTACTTCCCATAAAAATATAAGACTCGTGAAATTCATGAAATATCTACTGATAATGACATTATCTTTAATTTGCTGTCACTACTGTAAAGTACCTAAGCTGACTGTAAACTTCAGATTTAAATAAGCAATTTTTTTTAAGTTTTCAATCGCGAAAAATAGTACATTGTGCATCAAGGGAGGTAAGTCCGGAATTACTAACGAGAGTGTTAGAAGCCCGACGCCGTAGGCGAGGGGCTTTTAATGGCTCGAGTTAGTATTCCGCTTACCGACCGTGATGCATATAATGTTTTTCATCACGCTTACGGACAAAAAAAAAGTTTTAAGACTAAATATCATTCTATGACGTACAGACATTTCTATTACTCCCTAAGGAATTTCACTTTTCTATTACTCCCGCTACCCATGCAAGCAAGTGTGATGAAAATTATATTAATTATTTCGCCACCTACCCACACACCGACGCAATCAAACATAGGTACACACAAAGTAACACGGAAGGGCACCAGATGTTACATACTTTATAAATAAGTTTAATAATATGAAATTAACAAAAATGAAATGATACAATATAATTATTTAAGCTAACATGGTCATTTATGTACATTATTAGTATGACTTAAAACGGGTTATTTACCACGCAAATTGAAATTATTGAGCACCCGATATTTCGGCACTGTTGTAAATGCCATTTTCACGGAGTAACTGACGAAGTTACTCCAATCCAATTCGATATACTCGTACATGGCAAGTATCCATTTTTAGGGTTCCGTAGCCAAAATGGCAAAAACGGAACCTTTGTAGTTTCGCCATGTCCGTCTGACCGTCCGTCCATCCGTCCGTCCGTCCGTCTGTCCGCAGCATAGCTCAGTGGCCGTTAATACTAGAAATCTGCAATTTGGTACAGGTATACATATTAATCATGCCAACAAAGTGGTGGAATAAAAACTGGATAAAACATTATTTTTCGGGTACCTCTCCAACTGGTGAAGTGGAGATGATTTTATTTAATGTAATCCTAGTGTGGGGTAGGCATCATGAAATAGGTCTCTTAAAAAGAATAAGGGTCTTTATAAAAAAAATTCAATTTAATATTTTTGGAGATAATCGCTCCAGAGGAAAAAATAATTGATCGGAACCTCCCCCTCTAACTTTTGATCGGAAGGTACAAAAAATTTGAAAAAAATCATGAATAGTGGGCTTATAGAGTAGTACTTTAAGACTAATTTATTTCGAACATAATCGGCCCAGCCGTGTTTGAATAACCACGGAACCCTACACTGAGCATGGCCCGACATGCTCTTAGCCAGTTTTTTAAAATTATACTAATAATGATACAATAGTTCAAACTATTTTATTATGTGTACAAACCCCCGGACGCTAGAAAACCTATGACTAAGCAGCATTCCACAGCCGCACCACACGCTTAGCATCCGATTAGATACCATCAAGCTGACCATCAGCCCGACAGACGCGAGATGCCGTGTTTTGTCTCCTGATACGAGCTGGACGATACCCATATCGTGGTTGTATCGTTGTTGCATTGTGTGCTTAATTCGATTAAGTATGGACGATGGTCACAATTAGGTCGCGATCGATAGAGACGTGGTGCAAGCCATGAGTGTTATGATTCACTAAGCGATTATAACTTTTTAGGTCATACATACATACATCATCAGCCTATGATAGTTCACTGCTGGACGTAGGCCTCTGTTATTAACTATGCGTATATACGCATCAGGAGGTAAATGCCCGTAATCGCCACGCCGGGCAAGCGGATTGGCGATCGCAGTAATGTGTCCATTATGATGACGCTGCTGCCCATCATCAATCTTTTATCAAATAATGGTCAGTGACACTTCAATCCCTTAGTTGACTCTTACGACACGCGACACCCTTAGGAGAAGTTGGCGTGGTGACAAATGTATTCTTACTGCCGTTACCACACGGCGGAACTTTTTAGGTACCTCCGTTTAATTCTAATCGTATAAGAGGTTAGAAATGAGGAAACTGTGCGTACTCAAGGAACTGCTCTAATGGAGCTTCATGAGAAACTATTTAACACTGTCCCTTAACATACATTATCTCATACAGATGTAGTGCAAAATCCTTACCGCCAGCATCCTCGGTACAATGCCAGAAGGGTCAATCTTAAGATATAGGTTAAGTTAAATAGATTAGATAGATTTAATCTATGTAGGTATACAAAATGTACAGTTTTGAAAATGGGTATTAAATCAAATAAATTTATTTATTAAATTTTAATTTGTAAATTAAATTAAGTTTAATAACGCTTTATCAAATTACGGTTATGCGTAGCGTTGATGAAATTACCGAAGTAGTTTGACTAAGTTAGCATTTTTCGTGGTCAAACACCATTCAGTGTAGGTAGGTATGTGTTTAATTTATGACTTTGAAATACGTACGTCTACGTAGTAATCCATTACGCAACAACAAACAAAAAGTATGAATACTAATCAAAATCCCACACACCAATTTTTGTAGTTGCAAGGACATATTAATTTTAACGTGTACCAGATTGGTAAGTACGTGCCACACAGGTACCATTCACAATATTCACATGTTTCACTCAGAACTTAGAGTAATCCGCTATTTCTCGTGACTTGCAATGCTGTCGAATAGAGGTTTTGTGATTCAATTACTTTTGAATAACAACCGTCCGAGCGAAGTTCGATTGTCGCCCGGAGCTCTAATGTATAATGTACAACATTAGTGTGTAACTTGTTATTTACAATTTATTCCTGTCTCAGATCTAAGTTAGATAGGCTCACTAAGAATAAATATAGTTTTATTTAATATACTTACAACATTTGTACCAAAATGTTTTTCTCCCACATTATCTGATACATATTGCCAATAAAAAAATATAGAACATAAGAAAATCAATGATTTGGAGGCTAGAGATACAAAAGCTCATAGAAAGGATTGGCATGCCATTAGGATGCAAAATATTTCAGACGTCCCAGTGTTATGATGGTACCTACCATTATTAGAATTACCGTTAAGTAATCGTGCTACGCAGGACCGGTCATTGTGGCAATCTTTGGGAGAGGCCTATGTTCAGCAGTGGACGTCTTTCGGATGATATGATGATGATGATGAATCGTGCTACGCGTTACTTTGGCACTAACGTACTCGTCAGAACGTGACAGCAACATCGACAAACGATAAACACCGGGACCATCAAAAGCCTACATGCCTGCTACCGCGAACTTCGAAATTCGTAAATTTCGAGGATTTGTAGTTTATTGTATCTGTCACTCCAACAATGACGTCATTAGACAAATCGTCGAAATTTGCGGATTTCGAAAATCACGGTAGGGCCGCTGATTTTGATGGATCGACGCATTAGACCTGTACAAACTTCAAGCAGTACATTACCGCGACATGGAACAAGATTTTCACCGATACGGTGGCAACTAGTGTCGGGGGCCAATGAGCTGGCGGCGTCAGTTCAACTGTATTGAGCACGTAACTAACTTTCTGTTTATCTCGCTCATACTTAAGTGATGGTGGGAGCAAAAGGGATAAAAAGTACGTTATGCAAACGGTTGCGTTAAAATGATGCCCCCATGAAATAAAACTAAGAAAACGGATAGACGGATAGATTAACTTTAACTTCATCCCGACGTTTCGAACACATTAAGGGTTGGTGGTCTGCGGGCGACTGATGGAGAATTCTTCCACGAACCCTGTAAAGTGTTCAAAACGTCGAGATGGAGTTAAAGGTAATTAATATACGCGAGTCTATCAGTTTTCATAGTTTTATTTCTTATGTAATCCTCACGGTAACCCAAGAAAATATTATGATGCCTCCAGTTCAAGCTCAAGTTCAGCACACAGGACTCACTTCGAAGAGCCATTCGAAAGACAAAAAGAAGAGAGATCCGCCTTACAGGCATTATATAGTAGTATCTACTATCTAATATGAAACTACGTAACTAAGTAAAGCAATAAACACTTAACAACCGGGTAACTCACTTATCGTATTGTAATGAACATTTTATGATGAAAGTGTGTTATTTGAATAACTATAAAATCGTTTTAAGCGTAAGAGTAAACTTGTAAAACTACGTATTTTACTACCTATACGTATTTTTTTCAAGACGCGTGTCTGAGATAATTTAATGCAAACATCCACCCACGTGGTTTTACTATGCCATCTTTCATTTAAGCCAATTCTACCCAAATTTATAACTTTCGCAAACTTTTAAGATAAAGATTAAACATATTAACTACGCAATACTTTAATATTTGGTTAAGACTGAATGAGGTCTTAAGCATAATAACGAAACGAAAATGCCAGATTTTAATTTAGGTACTGTAGAGTCTGTAAAGTTAGGCCTTATAGAGTTAGGGCGTGTAAGTATTTAGAGTCAAAAGCTTGGTTCTACATGAAACAATTTACGTGAAAATTATTTCGGATCCTTTTAGGGTTCCGTAGTACTTTAATTAATAACCTTTATAGTTTCGCCATGTCCGTCTGTCTGTCCGCAGCATAGCTCAGTGACCGTTAGTACTAGAAATTTGTATGTGTAATTTCGTATAGATATTCACATTAATCATACCGATAAAGTTATAGAACTACATACAGAAAAAAAATCGGGTATCCTACATTTAAAGTGTTGATGATTTGTTTTCTGAAAGCCTAAAGTGTGGGTGGGTATTGGGGTGGGGGAGTATTACTGAATAGGCCTTTTAAAAAGAACATGGGTCTCACAATAATGTTTTTTAAAGTAAATATAGAGACAAAAATAGAACTCAAACATTTTTAAAGGTCTTTTTAAATATAACCTGAATGTTGTTTTTTTTGCTTAACTCATTTGCGCCCTGTATCTCCTTTTGAGGACAAATAACAGTAATTTGTACACTAATTGGATTGGATACCTATATTTGGGTCAGCTGGTTTCTCTTACCCTACTCGTAAAAAGTTTAGTATGAGTATTCAAGTATAAGTATAAAAAAAAACCATTCCATTTCAGTAAGAACATAAGTGCTGCTGCTTTTGATTTAAATCTTGATTTCACGTAGTTTATATTAATCAGCTACAAATACCACTATCAAAGTAACAAAGGATTGCCGTGTTTAGGCAAATACCTCGTTAATATAATTATGCAAAAATATTTGCAATGTTTAATGATCAGATCACTAATTATATCATTGCACACCTATGGCGCCGTTCCGTTGTCCAAAAGACTTGAATGACTGGGTAAGTATAAAGTTCCACTTCTAGAAAGTCATTAAACTTAATGAAATAGGTATCAATTATTATAGCATAGAGTCACGTAGGCACCTTTGACCTTTCACTTAAGATACAACTAATACAATTTATTTTATTACTTTGTTTAAAACCAATGGGTGTCATTACGACTGAAAGAGCACTCGGATTTTCCAATCAGATGTTTTTATATTTCGGTACGCGATTCATCGTCATCATCATTTCAGCCATAAGACGTCCACTGCTAAACATAGGTCTCCGCTTTAGACCTCCACATACACCGGCTGGAAGTGACCTGCATTTTCATAAGGTTGTCTATCCTATTTGTTGATGGACTTCCCACGAACGCTGAACGCTGGGCTTGCCAAACCGTGTTCTCCTCTCGTGCATTTCGCCCCATTGGCCATCTGCTCGGCCCATTGCCACTGCAGCTAATCCGGAGGGCTATGTTGGTGACTTAAGTTCGTCTACGGGTCATAATCGAATCAGAAATGAGGACCCTGGTACATGATTATTTTTACCCGTTTCATTTACATTAGGTATGTGTACAAATTATCCGTGTTTTTTAATTATTTATTTTGTAGAAACTGAACCAAGCTCAAACATTAATTTATCTACGTATGCCTATGTTATTATAGAAACATACATAATATAATAGATTTAAATGCGTCTAGGTACTTACTAAGTACCTGTGGACAGATGTCCTATTTATATGTCCTATATATATAGACTATGCGGAATCGTCAGATTTATCGATAAAACAGTTTTTTTTAATTAATTTGATGATAAGACATGACACGTTAAAAGTTGTTTTTTTTTATAATTCTGTTATTAATTAATGTACTGCATAGGCATAATTATGTTCTCTAGCTACCTGATTACTGCTACCCTATTGAAAGTAGAATTTTTATGTCACAGAACCCGCAGATTAAATGGGTGATTACTGACGCGGGAGGTAAGTATTACCTACCTTTATGTAATCGGATTAATGAGTTCTTATAAAACCAATAATCCTAACGTTGATTTTTATAAATACTAACACGTAAATAATAAGCTTTGTTTATGTTAACCCTGATTATCTTTTTAATAATTTGCCAAGAAGATTACGAAATTTCGAGTCCGTTAATAAGAGAATTATAAAACAATGGGCTTACATTTCTAACATTGTTCTAAGAATATAACTGTTCGGGTATTTAATACTATTTATAGCTACCATTAATTACTTCCAGTTTCAATTGTTGTGTCGATTAAGACACAAATGTACCTACCTACCTAAGTAACTATCTCTATTAATAATATGGTAAATTGCCTTTCATAAACTTTCTAATGCTCGTACAAGATATGCTTAATTCAACCAAAACTAATTAAATAGTAATTTCATTGTCTCGTAACTTTGTTGAATATCTGTAAAAAATAACTCTATAAAATACATATACGCTAGATGAACGACTATTATTAATTTATTATGATGGGATGAATGTAGCTGAAATTCATTAAAGTGGGTTGGGTTGTAACTGTTTCCGATGATGTCTCATTATCTCTATTTGCCTATAGATTAGAACACATTCGCTGACCTGTACGTAAAAGTTGTAGTCGACTGAAATGTTCTTATTTCAGCTGAAAATATTTATAACAAGTTACATTTCTGAGGTAAGTAAACACATTCTAGAATTAATAGATACCAAATATATACTGATACCAGAATGAGCTGGGTAAATAGCTGTCATTACAACTATTGATGATACATTTATACAGATAATCACACGATTAAAATATCAAATAAAGTACATCATCCTGATATCTATAAATAAATACTAAAGGCAGTCATCGTGATGTATATGTAAAATAATCATCATAATCATTAACTTAATCAGTAAGTGTGCGGTAAAGGTGTAAAGTACAAGGACTTACTCGTGCAGGTACACCTAAGGAGGAAGCCAATGCAATTTTCAGCGATGTTTAGCAATTATTGTAAATGATATAGGTACCTACACTCAACGAACCCTAGCCCACTCTAGAACCTTGTCGAAATAACAATTATAGTAAAAAAAACTACACAACGGTCGTCAGTTCAATCCCAGACTCGTACCATGAGTTTTTCAAAAACTTATGTATGAATTATCACTTTATATTCACAAGTGCTTTACGGTGAAGGAAAACATCGTGAGGAAACATGTATACATCTGTGAAGAAATGGGTATATGTAAAGTCCCCATCCCCAACAAGTACTGGGCCAGCGTAGGGACACTAGGGACTACGCAAAATAGGCACTTTGATGTCGAGTTGCGGAAAAATGCCCAGAATACAACAACAACAAGAGATTTCTGACATCTTGAAATATAGCGTTTGACATACTTCCTAAGTGACCTGGGTTTCCTATTAATTGATTGCAGATTGTAGATATACCATAAAACATAAACTCTTCAAAATTTAAAAGGGCGTTTTCGTGTTTCAAATCTAAAATGCGGATGATATTCGCTTTCCATGCACCAAGCATGGAAAACGAATAACTTCGACACTCGTATCTATTATTCATAAATACAATTCACCGCAAGCATTGTAAGTTTGGTGAATACGGGGGTTATAATTTCGACAACATGCCTTCATGAATACCTACCTGCAAATACCTTCTAGGTAGGTATAGGTACTAATGCGAAATCGGCTAAACTACTGAAATGATTGTTGGGTGAATATCTGAGCGTTTGAGCCGCCTAATTTTGGTGGCTTAATTTTTTGCCGAAGTTTCTATTCGTTACAATGTGCTACTTTGACATTTGAAGGAGGCACAGTAACTATCTTATACAAATGACGGAGTATAACATTGAGACGTTTAGAAACTTCGGCAAAAATGATGCCACCAAAATTAGGCGGTTGAAACGCTCAGAAGATATTCATCCTGTTATGAGTTACATCGTGGACCGTCGTACCAGCAGGACTAGACAAAATGCCATTTGGGTCCATTTTAGTAAACTTTTTTTTCTACGCAACCATCAACGTCTTCGCTAAATACATCTGTTTGACTTTGATTTTGTTCCGAGGACACTGAACTTTAACACTTTTAGTGCCCGGAACCTGCTAGACATGTTTATTTTGTACAGTCGTCATTATAAATAATTATACATGAGAGCGAAAAGGTAAAATATCGGAAAACCAAACTATGGCAAATCGTTACGATGCGTGTTCTGAGATTTATGAGCACCTGTAATTGTATACATATTTATGATCGTGACTGGACTTATAGAATTTAGGAACTAGGAACCTTGGCACCCAATACAATTTTGCTTGACTAATGCGATCATGTCGCGTTAGCACTTAGCACGTCCTTGTACTTCTGTAAAAAAACATTTGATAGGTATACATAACATTATCAATGCTGCAATGCGTTGCTAATTATTATAGCTAGTTTTTAAAATCTTACTACTGGTACAGTCAACTAGAAATGTATGGTATCCACCTTTTCACATTACTGCATATGCATATTAAGGTGAACAAGTGGATACATATTTTTGTAGTTGATTGTACCTACCTTGAGTATTGTTTGAGCTCCAAGAATAAAAATATGAATAATTTTATTGGTTAATTTCGAATCACGATACTGTATTAATAACTTTTAAGTTTTATAATGCGAGTACATTACAGGTATAAATGTCCAAAAGGGCTAAATTTATGGGAACTTGTTGTTTTATGTTTTATCGACGAATAGAAATAAGTAGGTAAAATTACACTGCTAGTAGGTATATTAATTTGTTTTTTATTAAGTAATCCTCGCGTTATCTTATATTATTACTCAAACAAACAAATACTCAGTTATCAGAAGGAAGAATACAATTTACGATATCAAAAAATAATAGATACATTTAATATTTATGAATACTGATCTGATAACACAATGTCGGTGAGGAACTTAATACAAACGTATTATTATTTTTATAAAAAATGAGATATAAATTTATAACAGTACGGAAAGTTTTATCTGCTTAGTAAATCATTAAATTACCTAAATAAACAAAAATCCTAGTGTTTCAGATAAGTGCTGTTAGTAAAACCTTTCGTCACGAACTGCTACGCTATGCAAGTGCTCAGAAAAAACGAGATGAACAAAATCGCAGTCGACACTCACGGGATACAAATAAAATAAAATACTGGACTACTAACAAAGCTCGGGGAGCTTGCGAGGCGTGGCATTATGTACCGGAAAGCTCGCGCCATGATTGGCCGCTGATGCTCCCTTGTTTCTCAGAGGCGGGTCTCCGAGCGGGCCGTATAAATAGACGTGGCCGCCCTCGCGCCCGCCAGTCGTCGCCCTACTAGCTACCGGTGCGCACGTATCGTTGTAACAAGTGAAAAACACAAGTGACAATATGGTGAAGTTTGAAGGAGATTTCAGTATCAACTCTATACTGATGAACCACGAGAACAAGGCGCCGCCATCGCCGGCCGCCTCTTCGTCTGGTGCATCACCCTCTGAAGCAGATCTCAGTGACTCGGAACTAGATGTCACTGGAACGGAACCCGTCGATTGCTCTAAACCAAAGGATGATGAGAAAAAAGACAAGAAACACGAAAAACCCGCATACAGCTACAACGCCTTAATAATGATGGCTATCCGCAACAGCCCAGAGAAGAGGCTCACGCTCAACGGAATCTACGAATATATTATGACCAATTTTCCGTACTACAGGGAGAACAGGCAAGGCTGGCAAAACTCCATCAGACACAACCTCAGCCTGAACAAGTGTTTTGTGAAAGTGCCGCGCCACTACGATGACCCCGGAAAAGGCAACTACTGGATGCTTGACGCGTCAGCTGAAGATGTGTTCATTGGCGGCACTACAGGAAAGCTCCGTCGGCGATCGGCACTCAATGGCCGCTCGCGTTTGGCTTGCTTCAAGCGCCCGCTCTTTCCGGGTGCCCCCATGCCCGGCACGTACCCTCCGGCTACTTATTCCCAGCTCGTCGGTTTGTACTCTCAACTGCTGTATCAAAGATATGCTCCGATGCAAATGAAGACACCTCCTGTAGCCCCGAGTGCAGTGCACCCAGCATTTCGTGGTGCGGAAGCGATGGGATACGGAGCGCTGCCATATTCGCCCGCACTATACGAGCGCTTGCCGTCGGCGCCTTTCCTGAACCAGAACTCGTTGCTGCAGAGCTCGCACCTAGCGCAAACGTCGGCTATGATGGCGCAGACGTCTCCCCTGCTGCCGCCGTCGCCGCCGCTGCTAGCGCACTCGCCGCCCACGTCGGGAGCGTCGAGCCCCGAGCTGCCGTCGCCGTCGCACCACCCGCTCACGCCACACATCTACAAGCCGGTGACGGTCCTCAGTCGACAGTGACTTGCCAATCTCTATACGGCTGAGCAAAGCTTGACGTTCCTATCTGTGATCTAGTTGTAATTAGTGTACCAAATGGACCAGTGGATATGAGGTAATCTCTAGTAGCGAGTGTAGCACTGAACATGTCCGCAATATTAGTAGCATTCGTTGTGACCTCATCTAGCATTCCGCAATCGCAATTGTAAAAATGTAGATAAATGCAGAAATGTATATTTATTGATATAGGTTAAAAATTATAATAAGAGAGATATAATTGACGAAGAATAAAATGAAAATGTTGTTTCCCTTATACAACTTGATTTTATTTACTCCCTATCTTTACAAATAGATTACATGCTGCTGGCTGCCAAAGATGCCCAAGAAAAGGTAAAATTAAATGACATAACGGAAAGGCGACGATTTGTTTTCGGGTCGGATTAAAAAACCAAGCCAGGTAATCCTGCTGGTCACCGTAGCGGGTGATTATCAGATACCTGCATTTAATAAAAAAAAGATAAACTAACATTTTCGAAACCGAATTCATTGTGATGGTATTAGTCATGATCATGAAGGATCATAGAATGTGTTTACCGCCGGAAGACAGGCGGCTCATTAACCAAACATCCTCAAGTGTTCGGCGCCCACGCAGTAGATTTGAAATAGAAGTATTAACTCTTAAAACAACTTCGCCTTTGAAGTCTGCTTCAAATAAACTTCATTGTGAATGTTTATTTACACTAGTTTGGTTTCAAAACACATTTTACTTTAAACAAATAACTTGCGTGCGTATTACAAAATATTTTATGTCTTCGGTCGCTACAAGGTTTGATATATTAACATTTGAAGATAACGTATCTGTATGCTTTATCACCAATCAATATTCTAAATCTTTTGTAATAATCAAAACAATTATTTAGGCAATTGCTAATTCACAGCGCATACCCATCATAACTTTTATATTAAAAAGCTTTAACATTTCCGTTAAAATTAATACAAGTTATTCTTTCATACTGGTGTATGAATATGCAACTACATATAATTGAAACTCCGCATATAAAGTACCTATTATTCTCACAGGATCAGTTGCATAAGCGTGGTGAAAAATATTGAATGACGAGTTTGAGCAGAGGCAATGAGAAATCTGATGATGGAACGTCACAAGTATTTCCTTCTTTTATAGGCTACAATTACAATGCATAATACAGTAAGGAGGTATTTTTACTACTTCAGCAGAGAAAATGACAAGACAGGTTGATAAGTATCTAAAACGGGGTTTTAATAATGCTGCTTGTTTGTAGCCATTGCGTGCAAGCGTATGGAAAATCTTGAACCATCTCTAACAGTCCAACATAAAATTGTATTATTGCGAACTAAACAAAATTAGAATAAATTGTAAGTAAGTATTTACTCGTTCCTAAAACCTCAAACAAACTGGGTATTAATGAAAAACGTACCAAAAGTAATAAACATGTGTGTATGTATGACATAGCCCACCATTATAATTTGAGTTGAGTATTTCTGGGCAACATGCTTGAAAAATATTAGTGTTGGTCAAATTAAACTACCTATTACTTCAAATTGAAGTTTGTTTAGGTAAATTTGTTAACTACGTTAATTTTCGTTCATCACTAAGTATATACCTTCGTAAAGTTGATAAAGTGAAAAATATTTTGTCACATTCTTATGGTGTATTTACATTTTTCATTTTTAGGTGACTGAACGTAGCTTTAATAGAAAATCCATGAAAGGTAGAGCGTCCATAAAATAAACTTTAGTATTAATTTCCTACATACAGTAATATAAATATACCCGTAATTTAAATAAATATTTAAAATTCTACCGAACCAATTAAATTTCAATGCAAATTATGTCCCTATAGGTACTCGCACTTAATACAAATTCGAGTCAAACTTAATTATTAATTACATTAAAACTCAAATATCTGCGTTTCATTTGAACTTTAGAAACTGCCATTCCTTACAGAGCTTTTCGACCACCTATACCTACTCCTACCTCGTACTCGCATATTGGTTCGAGCGAGCCAGATAGAAAGTAAGTCCGCGTTAATGACACGGCGGCAGCTCATGGCAACACATGTAGGTACTGTAGCGGTACCATGAATCGGCAATAAAGGTTTGCTTTAGGTTTATGTATCGGATCATTCTGTAGGTATATGATACTCAATGTTTGCGCTACACGAAACGATCGGGATACGATGAAGAAAAGATTTGAATTCGGTAATGGTAAGTATATAGAACCTATATATTATTTTGACTATTTTGATGTACATATCAATGTATGTTAGTTGATTTATTATATCTTATTGGTCCTAGTAGGTTACACTAATTGTGTAAATACCACAATAACAGTATTTTAACTTTAATCAATCACGTCACTTAAAAACTGCGTGAAATAAATATTTTCTTTGGTTAGCCAACCCACAGGGTCTACATTTTTAAATTGTCTCTTATTCCACTGGTAAATAGAATGGATTCAGTTTAAGTTAGGTCATTTTGTTGTAGAGTAGTATTTATTCGTAATGTATCGTTAAGTATAGGACGAGGTGGGTCGTAGCTTGTAAATTCTACATAGGTATGAGTATGTACTTTAAAATGTTCAATCAAGGAATCTTTATTAAATCGAATCGTCTTCTAATAAAGACGCAAAATGTTGAACCAGTGTATATTACTATCTGGTAAGTTGGTAACATGTTTAAATAAATTTCGCTTGATAGTACCTAAATGGAATAGAATATTTGACATAACTACCTAGTACTTTACCACTTCATCTTAATGCCTTTATTGATAATAGAGTAAGTAAAGACTCTTCTTGAAATATGTTATGTATTTATTTATTTGTGCTCTTTTATAAGTATTGATTATAATTAAATAAAAAATACAGGAGTAAGTAATTTTATATTGATAAATTAGTAACTCATCACTTACCTACCTACAATAAAATTATCAGTGTTATGAGTAAGTTGCCAAGTAGATAATATATTATGTATGTATATACAAATGTATATGTATGTGTTATGTATGTTGAATTGAATTGAATTGAATATATACCTACTTACCTATTTTCTCTTAATGCTCTTAGCAAGAGTTTTGGCGTATGTAGGACTTTATTTAAGTTGGTTTTAAAGTATACGTATATTACGTATAAAACTTAACCGCGGTCAGTCGCTTTTACTTCTGCATCATTACCCTACAAGTACATATATATGTCCGGCTAAGATATTTGGACCATTTATCATTGCGCACTTACTTAGTAACACAAGTAGACCTATTTTAGTATCTAATCTAGTAATCTTTCAACATTTATCATATGATTCGATTCCTTCCTTAAGAGATGGATTATCATTATCAATCAAACTATAAATGACAGGGTCAATGCGTCAATATTTACTAAAAATATCCATTAGTTATTAATTTAAGTTAAATATGGGAATAACTATCATCAAGTTAATCAAGTTAATTTTGCAAAACCAGTTTTGCAAAATTTGTATTACTCACAATAATTCAAAATTTGCTTAAAAAAAATATTTATAAGTAAATCCATAACTGTCTATTTTTCTCCACATTCTATCAAATAATAAATATTCATCTGTATCAAGTGACGTCTTAACTATTAGATATGTACATATATTTTTATCACATGAAGTGACTCACCATATTACCTTGCTTACACAGACCCATATCGTAAATTTAGTCAATACTGTGGGATTTAGCCAGTAGATTTAAAGAATAAATATCAATTTTAGAATTATAACTAACGTGAGACTCAAACATATTTAAATATTTATAACACGTGACGTAGTGAGTGTTGTGTGCAACCCGCTTTTCGACAAAAGTGACAATGAGGGTAGTTTTCCTCCTTCGCCGCCCCCGCCAGCGCTGCCCGCGGCCAGCACCCGCTCTAGCAGAGCGCAAGCCCGCAGTACACGTCGGGCTTTGGTCGCGGATACTCCATGATGAGGATCCTCTAAATGGATCGAAACATGTCGAGCAATTATCGACTTAAATTACGTGAGTAACCCGTGTTATAAATATTTAATAAATATCAATTATTTTTAGCGTACAGTTCGGGAAATATTATTTGACCGACTGTTATCTTACTTACGACCTTTTGTTTTGCATTAACACTTACTAGACAATCAGCAGTCTAGCACCTTTCCATTGTTAATGATGCAAAACAAAAGGTCGTAAGTAAGATTTGAGTCGGTCAAATAATATTTCCCGAACTATACCTTAGTAATCTGATCTAATAGGGTAAATTTCTGATTATCATTTCATGGATTTGCTATGAAATGATCCTTTTGTGCTCATTATCTATTTAATGGGTAGAGTTTTAAATTTGTTTCACGCAAATACATCAACATTTATATCAAGTTATTAATAACTATTAAGCGGCGATTTAATATTAGTTCTATTACGAAATTGCTTAGTATAAATAAAATGCAGTTCTATGTTCCCTATAAATATTTAGGTAGTTTTAAGGTACTGCATAAATAAAATATATGTCATCATCAGCCTATGATAGCCCACTGCTGGACGTATGCCTCTCCTATTAACTATGCGTATAGACGCATTAAGAGGTAAATACCCATAATCGCCACGCTGGGCAAGCGGATTGGCGATCGCAGTAATGTGTCCACTATGATGATGCTGCTGCCCATCATCAGCCTTTTATCAAATAATGGTCAGTGACACTTCAATCCCTTAGTCGACTCTTACGACACCCGCAGAGTTGGGGTGGTGACAAATGTATTCTTACTGCCGTCACCACACGGCAAATATGTATACTTATATAGAAAATAATAAACTAAACGCTTTGAATTTGGAAATATATCTCTTCGTTCCAGAGACAATATCTCTGGTACCGTGGGTCACTTTCTACACTCGATTCACAACCTACTACAAAATTTACTAATTATTACTCACTCCGTATAACAGATTAGTTTAGGTACGAATAAATATTTAGTGGTAAAAACACGGTCTTATCACGTATTATTCACGCGTTGTGTAAACATGCGTGTTCATGAAATATCCTCAAAATAATTCTTATCGTCGATATTGATTATCGTGTCACTTTAAAAGTCGTAAAGTAACTAAGTAGTAAAGATTAAACGAGAGATTCATCTGATGATATCAATACACAGTCATACACAGATTTTGTGTTCTTAATTTTCTTCTGTGTTTCCGAGTATTAAGAATATTAGAGTTAAAAATGCAAAAAAACTATATTTAGTCTAGTCTTTGTATGATCACAAGTTTGATTTTCAATATTCCCAAATATTAATAAAAAACATTGTGAGAAAATAACTAAAAACGATATAAGTACACTTACGCTACAAATATAGGTCATAGATCACCTGGTTGATATTGGGATTTGGCTATTTAAGTTTTGACAGATCATTTGACCTCCCGCCATATCTCTATTTGAATAGAGGTAATACTTACATTTAGTAGATGAATTAAGTAAATTAGATGCGTTCCTTATAATTTATACTGAAATTTAGTTTAACTGGTTTTTTCCATAACTCGACATCCAATGTGCCTTTTTTGTGTGTACTAAAAGGATTATGTAATTACGGGATACAGGACAGTAATAGAATTTGGGTTCACCTTACATTGAGCCGCAAGTAGTACCTAATTTAAACTGAGTGTACTGTGATGTTTTAAGGGTTAAAATTGACAGTTCGAATATAAAATGGCGTATAATACGCATCAGTAAGGCAACCAGAAACGTAGCTAGGTATTCTTAAGTGAACATGCACCCATGTGGTGACCTCGCAGTCTTTGTATCTACATATACGCGTCATAATCATAACGCGGTGTGACTCCGCTCACGCTCACGTTTTGAAACAAAACTAAACATGACTGTCATTTTCGAACCACGATGGCTTCTTCGACTTTACAATTAATACTCTCTGATACTACCAAGATTAAAAAACGAATTATTTGAGCAAAATATTTATTATGATAGCAAATTCACTAGTCATGTCCTGGCGATAACGGATAAATGTTGTGACATGACAGAGATACGCATTGTTATCAAATTACAACACGTCATGAAACCGGATTGATTTAATACGAAATCTTATCACGAAATAACAGACTTAGCTTAAACAATGGGTACCTTGTTTAAATTAAATCCATGAACTAATTTTAAGTACTTATTTGCAAAAAAAACCCTTTAAGCGATTACTATTTAGAAAAGGAAATTATTTCATGTAAAAACGTCACTAGTTGTTTGACATGATTTATTTATGATGTAATAAATTATATACCTACCGAAGTGAGCCATTGGCCAGTCACCACACGAGGCGATAATGAGTGAGCGAGTTGAAATCAAGCGCTCCGTAAAGTGCTCCGTGTGCAAAGATCCTACACACGCCTTTCACGTGATATTTTTTCAGCATCAGATTAAAACAGTTTATCTACACAGATTATTAAAAGTTAAATTATTCGTGTAAAATCAAAATCACCTCTGTCACTTATAGTTACCGACGATTCAATTCTTATTAACTTATTTTAATACGTACCGCGCTTGAATTTCAGATAAAATTTCACAACGTGGATGTAACAATTATTTCCGTCAATAGAACATTATATACTATAAACGCTAGAGAGAAAGATAGCCCACAATTACGTAAGTACTTTTCTCAAACATGCAATGAATTAAAGAATGTGTTAAAAATAATCATTTACCCGGTAAGATTTATATTAGGAGGTAGAAGTTATGACTTCAAACCATTCCATATCAGATATCAGGACAGTAAAAACGATTCATTAAGACCTACAACATTTTTTTTATAGTACATTGTCCATCTCGGGGGGCAAGTACGGTATTACTAACGAGAGGCGGTTAAAAGTCCGACGCCGTATTCCGAGTTGTCAACAATCAATGCAATCTATCAGTTTCTAACCTAGCCCATAAATTAGGAAGCAACTGAAATCAATGAATAAAATCACGAACTTTATCCAATACGAGTATAACTGACGCATCTACGGAAATGAATGCTGTGTATCCAATGGGCTAGGTTAAAAACGGATAGATTGCATTGATTGCTTCTGACAACTATTTTATGTAAATATTAGTAGATTGTATTCGATTATTTTGTATTGATATTTTATTGGATTATGGAATATTATTTGCGTGAGAATAAGCTAATCAAACCATTTGTTAACTTTTTTATTGCGATTGGTAACTTTCATATGTAATTGTTGCTTCTTTCGTACGTCTTCTGTTCGATAGAGGTGAGAAGACCATGCATAGGTACAGCCTAGGCAAATTCTAAGTACTTAAGCCTTAGTGTACCTAGATGGAGCGTGTAATTAATATGTATAATATTAAACAAAACTATGTAACATAAGGATAATAAATAGTGCAAGTCCGGACTAGTAGAGTTTATCTGTTTTATTCCAGACTAGAGCTATGCCGTTCCCGGTATATTCCCATTTTTACCAATAGTAGTTATTGTGAGAAAAGTATTTGGAAATATTCGCTGTTTTAAGACCTTTACAATACCTACATATATAATCTCCAGTCCATTTACCCCTCTTTTCTTTAAATATACAATAAATACTTGTACCTGGATTTTTATATCAGAGAATTTCATGGCATACTTTAGACGAGTCCACTAAAGAGACGGGAAACTAATTATATTTTTAACCCATGTAGTAATAAAGTTTATCAAAACAATTGACAACATTGAAATTCTCAATTTCATATAAACATATGCATTGATATAAATTCATCGGCGTATTTATTAGGTTGTGCTACTATAACTAGCAATAAATATAGGTGTACCTGCGTATTTCGGGATAAAAAAAAACAAATAATAGACTTCAATCATTGATTATACTACATTATGATACAAGTGTGCTAAGTTGATCATTATACTCGAGGCGATATTGCGCGCGCGAGCTGCAAGCGAGCGCGCATAAGATAGCAGAGAGTATAATGATCAATGCACACGAGTTTTATACGACGTTTTTCAACACACTTGCGAGGAATAACCGACTTTTAGTAACACTTTTACTAACCTTTGTTGCTAGGTAATTACCTACTACTTAGGTACTTAGGTACTATCCCAAAGTAACGTTTAACATTTTTATTTTTTTCTTGTTCATTACTTGAAGTTCACAATTCACATAAAAGTAATAACAGTAAATACAACAAAATAAATGCAACAAACATTTTAAATTCACTCCACTCCGTATAAAAAATACAATGGTAACTTTAAAACGGCGCGCGCATTATGAATTTATAAACGCGCGCAAATTTGTAAGACAAAAATCCTATCGACAAACAGCCAATATAAAAAAAAATATCTGAGAATCATTAACGATTATCATAAAATAAAAATACGATAACTTTACATTTAATATAATTGCCTACTTGATAATTTGAATGCACAATTTAAATATTTTATTTATTTATTTACGAAAATTTATAGTATTTTGTAATAATATTCTGGATTCCGCTATTTCTGCCACATGTCAACTCTTTGGTCAATTTAAAAAATAAACATAACCTGACTAAATTCGAATGCTTCATCTGACATGACATAATACTTGGAAATGTTTGCAAACATACTTGGTCGGGTTATGTTATTACCGCACTAGAACAATAACGTAATGAAAAAGCACGCGTGTTTAATATCTTGGATTATGAGCCTAATAGCGGTTCAATAATACCTACGTTACGAGCAAGTGTGTTGAAAAGGTAATTTACGAGTGTACTTGTTTTCTTCATAGAAATTATTTTCAGATGTAAAATTTAGTAAGTATGCATATTTTTTAAACGACAAAGTGACCACGGTAGGTATTTTTAACAAAACATAAAGTGTAGCTATCTAACTGCTGATACTCGCGACTTATTTTGACATGTCTTTGACAATTCACGCAATATTTTTACAAAATGTAGCCTATGCGATGTTCTGGTGTAGGTATCATAAACTGTATTATTGATTGTAAGATCAAAATCCATTCATACTTAAAAACTTTCGCGCTTATAATATTAAGTAGGATTATAACAAACGGTGTTTGGAAGGCTATTTGCCTAGCTCACACGTGTAACCGCCATTCGTCCCGGCTGAACGATACATGCGAAATGTACCGCCTTACAATACGACAAATTAACTGTTCAGCAAACACAATATTATAAGCTTAACAATATAGTTGTTTGCAGTTGTTATTTACACACATTTGTTCTTAAACAATCAATAACATACACGTATGAAACCTACACTAGCACTTTTAGTGTCGGCGTGGGCATAAATATTTAAGTAATATAAAGTTGTAGTGATGGTCCGTGCTTAAAGCTCTAAGTAAGATAACAAATCCCAATCATTCCTAAGTTATAGAAACAGGATTACATTGTCATCATTTTAAGAAGCCGCTGTGTACATTAAAATAACACAATGTAAGATTACATTGTAGTGACAATTCTTATACTACGTCCCCGAGAGAACTTTTTCAAGCTTTCTTACAGTAAAGAGAAAGAAGAATGGATTTATTCATGTTAATTAAGCAATATTTTATGATAGCTTTATATTACGAGTATAGACCTATATAATACCGACGCGGGGTGGTATTGGAGTCATGAAGACAAAGGCTAATTACAATTTTAGAGGACATAATGTTATATGATTCTAACGAAATTATCGAGATATTTTACATTACTTACCTATTAATTGTGCCATTTTTACAGTATACCTATATCTGTATTATCTTTAAGGTGCTAAAATGTATTTCTAAGCATGAGTATAACTTTGGACATGAGGATGAGGCGTAAGTCAGCATAGATAAATTTAGAGGTAAGTAATATGTGGGTGGGTGCAAGTTACAGGTGAATGGCGATTGGTATTCGTGTATTCCCATCGACATTTATTTCATCATCATCATATCAGCGCCGAAAGACATTCACTGCTGAACATTTATTTAAGAGTAGGTACATATTGTTTACGCGTTACATGAAATACATGACAAACTACTGATATACGTACTATTTGAAATCAAAGTGAAGAAAGCATGTATGGCAATAAGTTTAATTTAGACAATATATTTTGATAAAGCTGAACAGTCGTTTATAATACAAGTATAAATTCACCGTTTATATTTGAGACTAAAAGTACAGTTAGTTTAATTAGGTATTATTTTTTTCGTAATTATTATAGATAATAATTGCACTTAAATAACTAGCACCTAATATAACTTTCCTACTCTCTTCTCTTACTTGAAATATTTAACCCCAGTGCACTTTAATTAATAATTAATAATTTAAGTGCACCGGGATATACACAGAATTATTCTGTGTGATAAGAACGTCGTAACATATTTATGAGTGGATTCTTTCGATATATATTTTTGCACTCGACTGTACATATCGAAGTAATATTTATTTATGAAATAAAACTATGAAAACGGATAAACTCGCGTATATTAACTAATTTTAACTTCATTCCGACGTTTCCGCAGACCACGAACCCTGTAAAGTGTTCGAAACGTCGGAATGAAGTTAAAATTAGTTGATATACGCGAGTTTATCCGTTTTCATAGTTTTATTTCATGAGTAATCCTCGCGGTAACCGACGAAAATATTAATATTTATTTTTTGGATCACGCCTTCTCGCTTATGCCTCATGCCCCGTTTACCTGCGTCTGTCACTGACGCAGGGACAGACGGCAGCCCATCATTAATCATCCATCACTCGAAGCCGGGAGATGACACTTGCATTACGGTACATCCAGTTGATTTGTCTATGATAGTAGTTGGCACAATGAATTTTGTTTAGAAGATTCGATGTAGGAATCTGCGCGCACTGCGGGTGACCATATTATTGAGTGACACTTAATTTAATGATTGATACGACTTGTATCTACTGACTTAGGAAGTAAAATGGTTTTCTCATACGTGAATATAACCCATCATAGAATTTGCGAAATATTAATACGGTGATGACCAATTTTTTCTTGTTACAATAACGTAAATATTTATTTTATAAACTTAGGTACATTAGCACAATCTAGGGTTAACCAACTAACACAGGGCTAACTGGTATACCCGTACGTTTTGGACAGTTCTGATACCTCGTGTATCAATTTTCTACAACATGTATAGTCTATTGTTTTAGATATTTAACTGAATATAAACACAACCTCAATTAGCTACTGAAAACATGACACGATCAAATAAAGTAGCTAATTCCTGATAGATTCAGGTGGTTTTGTATTTGGTTGGTTAACTGTCGAAAAATTTACAAATCGTTTGTTTACTCGTACATTTATTTCAATAGGTTCCTACCTAAAACAACAGACTATAGAAGATTCCATGTATGCTATTATAATTCTGTCAAAGATGAAGCTTGAAAACCTAAGTACGTCACGTCCAAATATATTATGACTCGTCGCATTTACTAAACGTAGAGATCATCGTAGATTAACTAAACGTTATCTAAACGTAAAAAATCTTGTGGCATTCCCTTGGCAATAATCAGTAAAACATTTATCATTTGAGGCGAAATATAGACAACCGCGACAAACCAAATTATTCTGGCACGCTATTGAGATACCTGGCCACCCGGATGACGGCATGCTGGAGGCACCAATCGATCCCTGGGGACAACTGTCGCCTTGTGAAGAAATAACATGAGAAACTATGACTTGACCAATGAGAACTTCTTTCATAAAATATTAGTGACCCTTTTACGATCTAGCAGGAACAGTGAAAGAAAATTAAGCAAATATGATGTAGGTAGGTACACATATCTTATAGTTTCTATTTGTTCTTCTAACTGAAATTAGATTTTACTAACGTTATAGTAGCGTGTATCGTACGAGACACACGCAAAAATTCAAACCTGCAGCGAAATTTTTAGAGTTGGATGACGGTTCAACCATACCCAGGACTAACTAACCTTCATCCCAGAGGCATTGCAGAGATGTGAATTATTCTTATTTGTTTGTCCTTACCATATATTGGGACCATGGGGTTCCCAGACTTTGGGGAAGCATGCGTGGGGCCACGGTGACGCTTTGCGTATACCATCCCCGAGCGCACAATATGACACGTCCGGAGATGGTTCCCGCCAGTTGCAAAGACTATTGCAGTGCAGCATTGTGACTGCGATGGGAACTAAGATCATAGGCTATTGGATGGTATAATGGATGGACTGGACACTGGGCTATGGGAGGAGACTAGCGGATACCTGCCTTGACAATCAGTCTCAGAATTGTAAAGTAAACTCATTTAGCGAGCCCTATATAAGGTCGCTCGCACAGTGCGACAATAGGGCAGCACTTCGGGGCGGTTTCGTTATTATTAATTACATTCTTGTTATTGACTTATTAGGTACCTACTAGTACAAAACATCTAGAATTACTTTACAATTCGTTAATTGATTCTGCGGCATTTTCCTCCTACAATCTAAACAAAACTACTAAACTCATAAGGTGGTCAAAACTACGTGGTAATTAATGGTACGAGTATTCATTCACCTCAACCGAACTAAGTTTGCACCTGACTAATATGCGGCGTAATGGACGCGAGGTACGAACTTAGATTGGTGGATAGTTCGATACATAGGTAAGGAATTAAAGAAATAATGTATTCAACGGTAACGTAACATTTGTTGCCGTAATCGAGATAGGTTCGATTGTTTGGTATTTTGACGCCTACGTGCGTCGCGACGGCCTAATTCTAACGCTGTCTTAATGATAGGTCCATCGTTAAGCGTTAATTAATTGTTATACAACATTTCAAGGTGTACGTGCAAAAATGTCATTCTGTTTACCAATATTTGGTCGGGGCGCCAGCACGTCGCGACAATAGACATTAGCTAGTTGATATAATTTGGTGGTTTTACCCGATATATCGATTAAAAGGTCTGTTTATTGGGTTGGATGAAGGTCTGTTGCTATGACGTCGTCACAAGGTGGATTTAGACCAAAGGAGCGAATGCTCATTCTATCCCGTTCGTTACAGTCGTTACACAAAACGTGATTCGTCGAAATTCGTTGATTTCGTAGAGTGGGGGATAGAATGAGCATTCGCCTCGTGTGGTCTAAATCCACCAACAGGTGCGGTTTGTCCTCTGTAATATGTATCTATTTAATGATCAGCACCTTTGTTTTCATATTGAACTGGGTTAGGTTAGGTATAAGCATTAATACGATGTTACTTTGGCATGATACTATGCTATTTTAAAGTTAATTCATTAACAGTTCGGCCTGTGTTTCCCTTTTTGATTATGTAGGTATTAAAAAAGAGTTTATTTATGTCAATTTTGTGATGTGAAATAGTACATTACAACACAAATGCGAAAAACATGAAATTCGAAACTAGTGGCGATGTGTTTAAATCGACACGAGTTACGAATTTCCTTTTTGCACGTATCTCGTACGACGATTTTTAGTACAGATGGCCCTTCAAAGTTTGGGACCTGACGTAAAATGAGCCACTTCTCGCACTAGCGCGTAAAAAAGGCACCATCTGTACAAAAATATTTTATACAGATGGTGCCATTCGCATTCGATTCACGTATACTATATGCATCGCAATAAATAATAATTGCGAATATTTTGGCGTCTTACGTAAGTACAAAAATATTCGCATATATAATCATATATGTATTTATTAACAAAATTTTCATGGCTACGGCTATTACTTAAAATTCATTCACATATGTATATGCCAAGCCATGGTAAAAATGTTAACATAATGTGAAATTATCTACATATAGGTACATGAGTTGTTAATAGTGTAGATGATTATGTACCTATATTTTCTTGATGATGCCTGAATTATGAGGAAAATATAGGTACACAAACGGAGTATACCTATTACGTGTTGCGGACTATTTATCACCGCCATACCATTTCAAAAATAGAACCAGTAGTCAAAAAGGTGGTCCCAATCACCAATGAAATAGTAGTTTGTTTTACAAGGGCACAAAATGTTCTTTACCTCCTCCTGCTAAAATGAACACCGGAGCAAGCGAAATTTTCCAAAACAAAAGTATCAGAAAGTGGAATCCTGAGTCTAGGGACGGTTTCAAAGCACGAGGGGTGAACGAACTTTGCTCCCAAGTGAAACAAAGGTATTTAATGTCCAAAAATAATTCCTAAACGGATACTGGTTTGAGGGCCAGTGGAGCGATTTATTCGGATTCTTGTCCTAAACTTCGACCAGGTGACGCGTGACTATTAATCGATAATTAATAGTTATTTCTATGAAGTAAATCGTTTGTTTTGATTAGTTTAGCAGGCAACCGTGCTCGCAGTCACGTATACCTAAGACTAGATTCTTGAGCCCAAAAGTTACTCGACGACCTTGATTCCTTTTCCCAGGGTCTATTTTTCATTGTTTTAGGGTCAAATTGTGAATTCGTACGACATATCGTTTCGGTGATTCTCTAATGTTGTGCCTAATTAATCGAAGTTAATTGTGCCTAATGCGCTGACTCAATGGGCGTCTATGTCTTAATTGAAATTTCAATCAGGTTCCAATAATCCTTCGCGGAAATGTTTGTTTGGGCAATAGTGCAGGTGTAATGAAACGTTAATAATTATAGCAATTCTGTTTTAAATATGTTGTGCCATTTAAATGGGCTTGAGATGTGTAACTTCCCGATACAAGTTAATTCTAGATACAATGACCAGGACTTTATTTTTAGACAGCACCTATAACTTCAGATAGAGATACCTATCTGAAAGATATAGTACAGAATTGCAGAATTTTACTTGTAGTTAACAGTCGAGGCTTACGTTCAGCAGTGGACTGACGAAGGCTGATGATGTGTGAGCAATGAAATATATTACCTACTTATCTACACTAGTTAGATTATAATAAAAAAAATATTACAATTAAATCATTAAATTTCATTTATTACAATCTAACTCATACTAACTAATGTTATAACTGTGTCGTTTTACATAATATCTTACAGAAATTATATTAAAAACTCAACGAGCAGCTAGGAAACTAACTAAAACTACCGTATCGCTCGAAAATTATTCGTCTTTGAAGCTATACCACCTGTTTCCACTCATACGCACTCTCAATAGTCTTAATATTATGTCAGTATTGACATTACTTACACGTGGACATCTGTGTATCTACATGTGGTAACAAACAATAACTTTAGAATAACTATCTTTAACAGTATTTAACTACATATATTAACCTGCTCTACTGACGTTAAGCGAAACCTTGACGAAGGTACAAGATGAGATATCATCGGATTTTTATTTTACTTAATATGAAACTTTTATAAAAGGCGCGTTACTTAAGTGCTTAATAATGATTAGCTCTACTACACTTTTTTAAAGCATACACACATAAATTCGATTCATCATTACTACTACTACTACTACGTGACTGTTCAATAAATCGAACTACACGTGGCAAAAATGTCCTTTATCTATATTTTCGAATGTAGTTTAGAACCACAAGCAGAACATATATAAATAAAATAACGGCATTAGGTCTCTTAACATATAAATGTTAGATAAAATTATCACTATACTTTTCTTTGGGCATATAACAACAAAAATCACAGCTATCGTTTATCTGATATATATATTTTATTATAGGATTCTGAAACAGGCCCTTACTTAATAACAATAAGTAGAATCAAGTTGTATGTACAGTCGAAGATATCATTACGGTTTAGGAGCCAAAAATATATTTACAGAACTTTATTTTCTTGATATTAAGGTGGTGTAAATATATTTTTGGTACCTAAGCCGTAATTATACTTTGACGTCGGCTGTACACTAAACTCATATTAGGTATAAGGCAGAAACGTTATGTATGATCACGTGTCGTATGCATGCAAACAACTACAGACACCTTTAATTCGGAACACACAAATGTTTTGGCAGACAATGACGTAAATATTCGATCAATATTGACTCTGAACGACTTATTGTTCGCTATTATCGAAAATATTTACATTAGCCCAAAGACGGGAACTACGGAAAGGGTGCATACCTACAAATTCAATGTAAGTGCAATTGTATTTAGGTGTAAGTTTTATGTATTGTTAAAACTTTCAAAAGGCTTACCATAACTTTTATATATATACGTTTCGTTAGTCAATTATGCCCCTAAATTTTTCTAGCCATATACGAGCACAGTAGCTTCGACAATAATTCTATAATATGATATTTAAAAGAATCCTCCTTCCATTTAATTAAAACTATCTTCTTGGGACATCAAAACAAATCGACCTAGTCCCACAGTAAGCACAATTTAAGGATGTGGGTAACAAGCGACGATATATATAATAGATATATACATATACGAGTACGGAACAAATATTTGTGATAAATAAATACACAAATAATGCCCTCGCCCGGATTTGAACCCGGAACCTCCAGATTCGTAGGCAGGGTAACTACCAACTAGGCTACGGAAGCTGACGAAAAGTTAAAAGAATATGGAAGACTATGCATTATTCAAATATAAACAATACAATAAATACGGATCGCCTCATTGATCTTGTTCGTTCGTGGGTTTGTTTTATATGCTGTTTAATTCGTTAGTGTATATTTGTTGTCGTCCGCGTCCGTAGCCAGTTCTCAAGCAAGCATTATGCTTATAAGGATGTGTTCACTTGAACAATTGTTGGCTGGCACGACGATATCCTTCGCTCTAGCCGGACAGTGCTGCTCAAACTGTGCGTAGGTGTCACTATGATCGTCCAAATGGGTTAGGTTACCTACCTATCAGCAAACAAACTTTTCTGCACACAAACTAAGTGCAAACTGTTCTACAGTTGCAATAAAATAAAGTTAAAATACAAAAAACATACATAATCATAATCAACCACCCGGACGTAGGTTAGACATGACGTGTACTGCGTACGAACCAAATAATTACCAAATTATTGAATGGAGTTACGATTTGTTTATGTAATTAAACAAGATGAACAACGAGTGGCACTGACAGGTGCCACTATGTCGCGTCGGTGGGTTGATGAACGGTAATGGTAACCAACTCAACAAATGGGCATCGGTCTGCTCGTTTGCCTCAATTTTTTCCTGGTATTTATTTTGACTTTAGATTATGTATTTCGAAAATAAACAAATTCCTATAAAAAGTCATTCATGTTCAACAAATGGGGCAATTCTACGTCAGAGCGTAACGTAGTATATTAAGTAACCAATAATTGGAGTTGTGTATTTTTAAATGTTTTGTGCAAATTTTACCGTAAGTATATTTCAATACCTATCCAAATAGTACCAAATGAAGATATAATGGAGCACATACACTTGCGTCATAAACAAATAATCATACGATGAAATGGTCCAAAGGATCAAAGTTTGAGAAGCTCTAGCAGGATTAAGGAATGTGACAACAATTGAGTTCCACGTCGGACTTGTGTTATACACAACGCGACGTGCGCGGGCAATTGCGGCTCCAACAAACTGCCCGTCACCAGGAGTTACGGCCCGAGGGCGTTAGTAAATAGGTCATCCTCTTAACGAACACATTGTATACCGAGTATAGGCACTGCAAAAACATAAGCAAAGTATGAACAATTAAGACATTTCAAATGCTGCACAGTAAGAAAACTACGGCTCCATGGCAATTTTTGCGGGGACAAAGATATGAAAATAATTTAATTGGTATTTTTTACAATATCAACATTAAATAAAACTATTTAAAAAATATTATTGTTATATTCAATATGGGGCAAGAGACATTGAACCAGGGTTTAAATTATCCCACACTTTAATTAAATTTATCGGACACCTAGAATTAAGTATCTAGTACAGTAATTTCGATTTTTAGTACTCTCTCAATTGCTGAACCAAGTTTATTAAAGTAGCCCTCTATGCAAATAGGGCTACAATTACCGAAGCCAAGTAACCAGTCTGTAAACATTTAATATAGTCTTCTGTCGGTGTTATATTATTTCTGGTTTTAGTACGTATCCTTCCACAGAATTTGTAAAATACATAGAACAAGTATGGGTTCGGCTTACTCCTTTAAAAAATAAGGTATGTAAAGAAGGAATATACAAGTAGGTAGACAGTAGGCCCCCTACATTTAATGATTTTCTGTCAATTAATACTTTTATAATTTAAACATAACCTTTTATCATTAATTGGATAAAATCACTGAAATAGTAATAATCTACGTTATTTAAATGAAATATGCAAATTATTGTATTAATGAACGAGACATTTAGTGGCCTACTTTATATTCAGTTGTCATCATAATGATATATGACTATGAAATAGTATTTCGAGCCAATTGAATTATTCTCCTTAGATACAGCACAGATAATCACAAAAAACCAAGCTCCTGCAATTCTTTATGAGCGTACTCTCAATCAAACCGCTGCGGAACGTTTACTAAATATCTAAATACATCTCAGACATCGAATGCAAATTCTACAACTACTACCAGTGACAAAAACCTGTGACCGTATGTGAACTGTGATTACGGATTATTTCAATGCAGCGATCTAATGTTTTGTGATATCTATGATCAACAATATTCGAGCGAAATCATCATTATTAAATTTTATAAACAGCAACGATGCTGCTCATCTGTGACAAATATAGTAGCTGCATATAAGTAAGTATGTAGATTGTAGAGTTCGGGTCGCGACCGACGCACGCGCCGCCCAATCTAATTACCGAGGCGTCTGCGCGGCGTTGATTAACGACACTGGGCGTAGGGATGTCTACAACATATTATGGCATCGATATATCGATGAGATTATTATATGTAACTAAGGCAAGGCTAAATAAAGTACTATGCGTATATGTGCATGTTGCTTAGTGTCTATATCATCACATCATTAGCCTCTCTAAGTCCACTGCTCGATGTACCTACCTACGCCTCTCTTATTAACTATTACGCTACGCGTATAGGCGCATTAGGAGGTACAACGTACACGACACGCTCATAATCGCAACGCTGGGAAAGCGGGTTGGCGTAGTGGGCAATATCTGACGATTCAAAAATGCTTATTACTAAGATTACTTGAATAAAGAATCATTTGGTCCACTATGATGATCCTGCTATCCATCTTCAATTTTCTATATACGAATATACAGTGACATTTCAATCCCTAGAGAGAGAGACTCTTATGACAACCCACGGGAAGATTATGGATGGTGACAATTGTATTCTTACTTATGTAAAAAAATCTCCACATGTTAAAGTCGCTGTCAGCACGCGACAAAAGTGTCTCTATATGTCCTAGTATTTAATTATCGGCGTATAAATTATAATCAATGCATTACTGAAAATAACGGCGCTACATTTACATTATTTGTGCTATTGTTGCTCAAATGTGCATGGTACAAGAGTATGGAGACTGATATGCAGAAATCCAATTTTCATTCATTAATAAAAATGCAACATTTATATATCCTAAGGAGGGATTGTAAACTGTTTTGACTATTGTAGACCAAATATTTCTTAATAAACCTCAAAGCGCAACTCAATTACTAACCGATAATAATATATTACTTACATTTGATTAATCGGGTGCCAGTTAGATAATGTTTCTGTTGCATATTTCTGATAATTAACGATATTAAAAATATTTGCTTATAATAATTTATATAACGGTCATTTTCCAGATTTAAGATGTAATTCTAATTAACGCGTCACTATTTTGCCACTGAAAAACGTGTTGATTGGAATTATAACATGACACCCGCTGGACTAAAAGCGACGCGTTACGTATAATACGGAATAGAACTAGAAAATCGAGATTAACCGATAATATTATCGGAATAAAATTGTCGATAAGTTTGCGTTTGCGTGTACTAGAACATCCCTACATTGTGAAGTTTGACTCCACGGGGCTTCCTTGTTAACAAACCAAATATCCTCCTCTATTAAAATAAAAGCAGGAATAGTGTTTTGTTAGTATTTTGCGTTTACACTTAAAATCACCATTTTCATGTAAAAACGTTGTTTAATCTATGCCTTCTACATAGGTCAGTAGGTGCAATGTGTTATAGAAAATTATGTTCAAATACAGTGATGCTACTTTTTATACCACATCGGTAGCAAACAAGCGCAGAACCCGCCTGGTGGTAAGCATTATTAACGCCTACAGATTCAGGAGACCAAGAGGTAACAATGTGCATTGCCGACATTTTAAAAACCTGTATACATATTTGAAGAGTCTCAAACTGTAATCATTCGAGAAAACCTCGCCAATATCCTCACTGAAGGATTTACGTATACGGTACTTACTTACTCGCTAAGAATTGGTTACACTAAATAAACCAACTGTCGTTGTTAAAACTTTCGTTAAAGAATCTACTGAATACCTAAAGATGAACAGCCCGTGATTGTGTTTGTGCAAAGACTTTATCAAGAAACAAGCGTTATAATTATAATATAACAGTAAATACGAAAAACATATTTTTTTGAATTTTAATATTATTAATGACAATAATTACTTCAATGGGCTTGGTTTCAGATTCATTGGTTTCAATTGGGCTTAAATATTTCATCTTAGACTAAACTACGAGTGGATATGAGTCTTAAATATACATTGCCAAAGCTTAAAATTGGTTTTGCCCGCAACGCATATTTATTTCGCTTTGTTTTGCAGTACATTTATTTTATTTATCGAAGCGTGGGAGAGCGCAGGTTTGCTCAAACAGAGGGCGTGGCGGGCGCCCTTTCTTTATGCACTGAAGACTTGATCGGTGTTAGTTTACCTTTCCATTTTGATAGCCTGATTATTGCCAGTACACTCACCCAAGCATAACATCATGAAAAATGTTGCCCACCTATGCTAAAAATGATAAAATTGAGACACATGAAGTAACTGTAGTAATACAGTAACTAAACAGAAAATTAAATATGAACAGGTTATTTTCCAGAACATCTAAATACCAGGGTACTTAGCCAAGTTGCCAATCGCTAGCGCTTAATCGTCAATCGTAAACGAAAGGCAGCTAACTGTCTTTGACGCACTAATGTGAAAGAGTGACAGAGAGGGAGACTACGATACGCTACCAAGCGCTAGCGATTGGCAACTTGGCTATACTATACATCCAGTTGTCCTTTGACCCTGCCAATACGCATTACCATACATATACCGTATTACAGAATAAAATTTCTAAAGGTAAAGGTCAACTTCAAATTTTGCTTTGCTTCTTGTGTCTTGTTTATCTAAGTAGGTACATGCACTTACACTTATAAGGGTAAGTTATAAAAAAAACACAATTAATGGTTTTAATTAAAACCAAATTTAACATCCCATTTTTGTGCTACTAAGTTACCCATATAATAATATATAGTATGTCTAACTTTCATAATACAAGCGATGCGATCGCAAATATATTAATTTTTGCAGCCTTCCCATAAGATTGACAAAAAATTGTAAAGTACTTTGCATTCCGACTTCACATTTCGAGAGTGTCCGACTGTATCACGGACACGAAATTATTGATTCAAGTCCTCCAACAGGGCGTAACGAGCAGCGATCGGCCGCAGTCAACAACAACGACTGTCGACTAGACTTGCATGATTACAGGGCCGTTTGGCTCCGTCGCTGTCTGCGGGCAAGGCAATCGCATACGAGTCAATCGATAGAATTATAACTAACGTGAGACTCGAACATATTTTAATATTTATCCAACGGGTTACTCACGTAATTTAAGTCGATGATTGTTCGACATGACATGTTGTCGAAAAGCGACAAAAGTGACAATGAGGGTAGTTCTCCCCCTTCGCCGCCCCCGCCAGCGCTGCCCGTGGTCAGCGCCCGCTCTAGCAGAGCGCCACAAGCCCGCAGTACACGTCGGACTTTCATGGTGGAATCCAATGATGTGGATGAGGATCCTCTAAATGGATCTAAACATGTCGAGCAATTATCGACTTAAATTACGTGAGTCACTAGTTTGATAAATATTTAAAAATGAGTAAATCGATATAAGCAAACCTAGCATGTGATCTATGTATATAGTCACCTACTTGCACCCAGACTTACTACTTAGCGGATAATGCTGGGGCATTTAAGAGAAAATTCTTACAGGTTTTCGCTTGATTGAATGTTTTTTTTCTTTGTATTTACGTATTTCATTCTATAACACGTTAATGAAATTGAAATAAATCATAAATTCGACATATTATTGTCCTATTACATATTTGCATTTTATAGTGCCGCTATTTTAAAAAAAATATATCAAGTAAGTCGAACTCTCACACAGTCGGCTCCCTACCATTTTTTATTAATTTTTATTGATTGTTTATAATATAGGTAGTATTCGGTTACCGTGACAATTAGACATTCATGAAATAAAACTACCTATGGAAACGGATTATCGCGTAAATTTACGTATTAGGTACCTAAGTAATACAAGTTTGTGTGAAACAAATCAAATTATTTTGATTCGATCGTATATAAACGGTTAACGGTGAACTAACCCGTGGACCACGAACGCCTGTAAAGGGTTCGAAACGTCGGAATGTAATTTTAATATAATTTTATTTTAATATGTAATACGTCTTCACAGTTTGATTTAATTATTTACTGTTACTTAATAAAATATGTTTACCGATTGATTTTATATAAATGTCAACTGATAGACTGACAGGAGAGGCCTAAACAATAAAAGTGCATAATAGAGTAATATTGCACATCAGAGAAGCGTAATACCTATACCAGGCAATTAATAAGTAGGTACCTAAAATGAAAAGATTAATAAATGAAGGACATAACCCGTTCAGTAAGTTCTTACAGCTTATCTCATAATATATAATTATTCTTCTACAGTACTCAAATATTATTCACATTTCACACTCCTCTGTCGCTCCACACTTCACACACGTTATTGTGTCACGAACATATTTACTATCTTTTATCAAAATAAGCCATTCGACATCTAAATTAGGGTTCTATAGTCAGAGGATACATTGACGAATGTCAAAAAAAATTACAAAAAGGCTGCGGCATCGAAAAGCTAACACAACAATAGCTATCCGACATTCGGCTTTATCCTGCGTCCACACATTAGCACTCTATCAGATATCCTCGAGAAAAAAGGCTCCATACACTCACATCTGACAAATTTCAGACAACAATACTGCACAGAATGATTAAGGGTTAAACGGATAACGTCTTACCAACTTATCTTTGCCTTTCAATACGACAACTCTTTAGAGTCACGTTAAATCAAACCGTGTCTTCTCGCTATAAGATTTTGATTGAAATTATAAAACGGACGTTCCAATACCACCTTTACACATTGTGATAAGGTGTATTTCTTGTCGACTTATTCTTGTCGGATGCAACACGCTAATAGTAGACACGTAAAGGGCTATAGAACGCGGCGCGTTTGATGCCGTGTCGGATGTCTCAATCGTATCGGAGGCTGCGCCCGCGACGTCCCACACGCGGGGCGTTTCTGAACGGATTTTATATGATAATTTTAATCTCCGATAATTTTTAATACTTAGCGATCACGGCTAAAATGGTTTTCTTTGATGATATAATTACTACAGATCTGAGTATTCCTAAGAAATTTATTCAGTAGGTACACTAATATCATGTTTAAATTTTGAGCATAAATATCTACAGAGAAAATCTCTCGTAGAACCCTACGTCGTTTGAAAAATATTCTACTTGTACTACTCGCATTTGTCATTTATGTACTTATTCAGGTATTTAAACAAAAGACATACCTACATAACATAAACATGAGACTGGAGAAGATCAATCTGAACACGTGACTGTAACTAAACCATGTTTGTATACAACGAGCACCGCACGCCACAGCCCGGCAGAATCACAGACAAATCGCAGCAATAAATCAAGGACGCGATGAAAGGGTTAACGTAGTGACGACACTAATTGTGAGTTTTAACCTCACTCATACATATTACAAATTAGACCCTGTCTGAACGACACAAAGCTTAAATTTGAATCAGAAATAAGTTATGGTTAGAAAATATTTTATAACAAAAGTGGGCATTAAACTTATTGTCATCATGATGCGGATGTTCCTTTGTTTATTTTAGAATGTTTTTCTTTTATGCCGTAATAAATTGGAAATCTTATTTTATTCGTCACCAGATCATCCCAAGAGTGTGTAGGTAGTTAGGTACATTGTGTAGTTATTCATAAATACATGCATAAGAAAAATAAAGAATCATGAGTTGTATTTATAAAGGTACTATTAAATTTTAAATTGGCAAATAAATCTTAAAATGCAGTAGGAAATATTTATGAAATAGGTATCCAAACACATTTAATTAGATACATTTACTCGATCACATATTAATTTCATTAACCATTAAATAATCATCCAATATAATTCACGAGAATTATGTCGATTGCGAGTTTTCTTTATTTTAATTACATTGATCCAGGTATACAGGCTGTTTTTTTTATCCGTTCAATTGGATAGGAATCGATTGTAAGAAAATTGTATATAGTTCAAGGCTTTTAATTAAAACAAAATTTCGACATTATTTCTGTGTTACGAAGTTAAATTTTGTGTACATAAAAACTTTTGACAGTGAAAAAAGATGACAAATTAAAAAAAAATATGAGCGATCTACAATACTCACCTACATTATTTTATATACCTACCGTACGAACAAAACGATGTATCAAAAAAAAACCCCTTTCAAGGAAATAAGTACCACTTGAAAATTAATACGAGACTACTACGGTTAAATATACCACCATCTTTTAAAAAAAGATAATCAGCTTATTTGAAACTGCTTTTCACTGTAATATAATCTAATAACAATTAAACCATCATACCCGCGAGTATCTTCACAGTGATCCCTCTAGACGGAACCACTACACCGGAAAACGCAAATTATACAACAAAGATGTAACACATCTGCACACAAGCACCAGCCATATTTAAGAAACCCTTATGAAGCTCAATCGGAAAAGAAACTCTAACTCTCAAAATATAACGTAGGTATTCATTGCCTAACCCTTTCTCTGCTCAATTTTAGTACGCGAATTTGAGTGCTATAGTCAAGTAATAAAGATCCGGGTAGGAAAGATTCCTTATTGATATCAGATATGGTTAATGTGGAAGCAACGGCGCGGAAGGATTTGAACAGGGTGACCATTTTTGCTAATGAAAAAGGTAAATACCCACTGATACTAAATCATGGACTTTTTACGCTCTGTCTATTACTTGTCAATCTTGTCATTCAAATACTAAGGTGCGTTATCCACTGTTAGATCAGTTACACGTTGTTTAAACTCTATTTGTATTTGGTTTAAAACTATATTTTATGCGAAAAAAAAGACATAATTTGTGTTTGTTCGTCAAGGTTAAACAAATTGAATTGTCCAAACTTGGATACACTCGGTCGTCATTTCTAACAAACAATTCGTAGATACGTGTAGAAGGAACTACCAAATTACCTCTTTAAATGTAAGATTTCATTGTCTCATAAAGTTCACAAAAATTACAGTCACCGTGCAAAAAGTCTTGAAAAGCTCGCAACCCACAGCGCGTGTAAGGTTAGCCTCGAGATCGCCTTATAGGGATCCATGTATAATCAGCCAGAAATACATATTGTGTCCAATCCAGTAGAAACTGTACCTACAAAGTACTACGTACATAGACGAGATAGAAGTACATTCGGTATATTAATGTCGAATAATAAGTACTTTAATAGAAGAAATAAAGTTTGATATCCTCATAGTAATTTATACCGTTAACAATAATCATAATAACATCGCGACATAAAAAGTAAAGTTATAGAGTTGTTACATTAAAATATTCGGAATTATTTTAATATAGAATGCACAGACGTATTGTGTTTATATTTTTAATGTAATTATATTTTTAAATATCGTTATTTCAGTACTTTTGTGGATCTTACATGTTAATTTACCTTAAGCATTTTATTACAGCCGACTGTACATCCGCCACTTCAATGTTCCCGCTTCATCTCACAACATCCGACGGCCCGAACACTCCAAGATTACTAAAAAGATCTATTCATACGCCAAAAATATTTTAGATTAAAAAATAAACTTTTTGTTAATATCAGTGTTCGCTACATTGACTTAGAAAGGGTTAACATAAGTGTTTTGTAAGCGGATTTATACATTTTTTGCCCTAGTACGAAGAAGGGTTACCTATTGGTTACAAAAGAGCTTGCTTTAAGGTCTTTAAGTAGTTAAAACGGCTGCTTTTTATGACCCATTTAAAATTTTGGAAACTAATATCGATATACTAAAACGAATTGCGGGGAATAACTATACTAATATTGCAGAGCGTACCCGCAGCGTAGCTCCATGTGGTGACCGTAAAAAAAATACTTTGAAAATTTGGGCTGCTTTCGTAAATTTGCTTGCTAAACTAGTATTTTTTCTGATAATATCTCAAACTATTTAAAGGCATGAAACTACTTACCTGCAATAAAACGAAATAAATAGTATTTTCGTGAGTATTATCTTTCTAGCTTAAGAAATAGTAACTAATAAAATAAAAATTACCCTGTTAGATAACAGAAATATAACTGAAATCAAATCTGGTGATCAGTAATTATGTAAACAAAAAGAGTCATTAAATCTAATAGCTCTTAACCGATATTACTCAAGTCAATAGAAAGTAATCCATCTCATCGCGCCGACGGCAATGTTTGTGTATCGATTAATTAATAAACCGAGATAGCATCGACCGAGATCGACCGTCGATACACCGCCTCTCTAATTGAGCCGCTTTAAAAAAAGTTCAATGAAAACTACGCCTTTTGAACCAATAACGACCGCAAATCGTTATGGAAATATGAACCGTATATTCTTAACATTTGACGGTGATGGTTGAATAACAGGAAATTAGGTTCTGACTTTTTGGAGTTCGATTTTTAAGAGAACACTAAGCGAATTGGAACTCTATGGATCGAACTCTAGAAATCAGAAAAAGAATACGACGAACGCTAAATGCCGTGCATTTTACCTGTCAAATTATTAAAAAATAAATCTCCTCCAAGCCTGGGAACAACGATTTTGATTAATGGAGCTCAAACCCGATTATGTTGTTACATTGTGCAAATTTATAATAGTAACACTATCGCCCGCATCTTTTCATTGTAGCTTGTAATATTAGCAGATTTTCAGCATTTTTTTGCACTTAACTCCTTTCCCACCTGTGGGAAGGTCGTTTTAACAAAACATCGGCACTTTTGACATTTAACCCAGGTTCATCACAAAACACTTTTTACCATCCGCGAGTTTCATCAATATTGTAAGGCACAACACAATGCGCAGTTTTAAAAGACATTGCGCGGCGTAAGCCAATACGCGGGTTTATAAGTTAAGCTGATTGGAGGCGTCGGGTTGCGTGGTCGGGTTTCTGCGCGGGCGCAGTTCGTTAATACGGGAGGTGTTAGTTGTAACCGTATACGAGGTTATTTGCATGGACGGTCATCCGACTTGGAGATCAAAGGCCTTTGCAAATGCAACACGTCGATATAAACAACAGTGCGGAGCCGTCCCAGACCCATGACAGACGTTGCTGCATCACTGAGAAAGAACAGATCCATTAGAGTGAATTTAAATACCGGGTTTATAATGAATCGAATTAAATGAATAATTGGATTCGTATTTTAAATACGTTACAAAATAATAAGATTACACTCAGGATCTTCGCAGACTCGAGATTCACTTATTTAAAGGATAATTAGTCATTCGTGGAAGGAAATGATTGTTTAGTTGATTCAGAGAGGGCTATTTTATTAAGTTGATGTTGGTGTAGTTTAGTTTAGGGCCTCCACAGGATCCATCCACGCATTTCTATCTTGAACAAACTTCTTGGCTTCGCTCCAGGTCAGATCTACGGTTCACAATTCGCTATCCACGTGTATACAGGGCGTCCGAGATCGCTTTGAGATCTCCACTCAAAAGCGATATTGGCGTTGTTCGTTGCTCCTCTTCGAAGAGTAATATGACCGATCCATATCCACTTGCGCAGCACTACTCCTGGGTGATTTGAGACTGACGGTACCTATATGTTCCACAAATCCTTGTTCCTCATAGTCTTCAGCCAAGAGATGCGGAGGATCGATCGAAGTGACGTATTTATAATAAACACTTGTAGCTTGTGTGTCAGCCCTTTTTTCACTCTCTTTTCTACTATTCTCTAGAGAGAATCTTCCTCAAAACGAGTAGGTACCTATGTCTATTTAAAAGTGACTATAGTATGTAGATTGTGATGCGAAGTCACTGTAGCATGGTCAGCGGGATTAGCCGTTTGTCGGCGCCGCCGCTGAAACTGTTTCCATGTTCCAATCACGCGCGGCCAGAGACACAGTTCGGCTAATTGCGGTGCGTCCTTTATTTACTTTTATTTAAAATAATTTTATGGAATATTCTTTAAAATCAATTATGGCTTATACTGGGGGTACTAAGCGATATGAGCAATGCAAACCCCTACAGAAACGATAGGCTAAAAGAGGGGTAGGTAAGCTTAAACACATAGAACTGCGTTCTTCACAGATACCAGTAGGTTTATGATTGCCCAGTGTTTATCGTTTGTCGTCATTACCGTCCAGTTCTAACAAATATACAAGCGCCAAAGTGACGCGTACCATGATAAATAAACGCGTGAGCTCAATTTCGCACTCGCGTACTTGTTAGAACCAGAGCTGTCACAGACGGTGACAGTGACAAAATGATAACCACAGGCACGGGACCTTCGTAAGCCTACAGGTTAGGTTGAACTTCGGCCTCCAAAACTAACTGCTGAAGGAAAAGTAGATTCACTTGCGTAAGAATTGCCACTGTCACAGAAAACTAATTAATATATTTTGAACGATTTCCTAATTGATCAACAATTCATACACAGTGCCAACGAGGAAAGAGAAAAAAAACCTCGTATGCCAAAGACAAAAAGAAGCAAAAACCGATTTTTTTAAATGTGTGAGTGCGTATTTCAACATTAAAAATATTTTTAGTTAGTGAAACCATCGTTTAAAAACGAATTAAAAAACTTTTTTTTTATAAGTTTCGCAAAGATTTAGAAGATGTCTAGGATGTTCTACTACTTAATTAATATTTCTAAACTTAATTACTTAGCAACAACAACGCGATCAAAAATGTTATTAGTGAATAAGAAAGAAATATTTTTCTGAAAAAAAAAGAAAATCCAGCAAACTTCGTTATTATATTTAAGTATCTAAATATGATCAGAAATACACCATTAAAATCTTTCCTCTTTCTCACTGGCACCATGTATATGTATATTGCCTCATACTTATGTACACCTGTCTCCATCGAATGTGCTGTAATGATGTGTCACGTTGACATATCAATAAGCACTCCTGCGCAGCGGCGCGGATGATCGCGTCGGCTATCCTCCCCAGGCACGGGATTTAGGAAGTATGGTTTTTTGATGGGAACTAAATCGATTCCAATTTAAAACGACAGTCTTAGTTCACACACCAAAATGCTTTGAGACTGTTGTTGGAGTCGGAGTACCCGAAAAGGATTTCATGGATTAGTCAGGTCAAAGTTATAGCCTAATATTACACATAATTGATATAAGTATTAAACATCCAAAATAAATACTTCAGTTTAATTTCATAAATCAATGTAACTAAGATTTATGGCACACTAATAATTTTCCGCCCGCAATTTCATCCGTATATGAAAAGGTTTGCATTCAAAGTTCAACTCCCTATTTCAGCTTTTTGAAATATTAAGTTCTTGTGAATTGAAATATTTAAGGATTAATTAAGGACTGATTTAGGCAAATAGGAATTATATTAAGGAACGATTTTAAGCAAAACATAAGTATCTTACGATTTACGATTTCAACTCACTAATTTCAAAATTACACTATTTTCATACAATATTCTTCGACCACTATTCCCATTTATTTCGCCCTCCTTGTTGGTTTTATGGCTTGTTACCACCTAAGTCACCTAACGCTCTTAGAGGGCTCAGGATTCACCATTGGCCCTAGCACTAAGGACTCATCGGCTGCCTTCCCAGCTGTACATTCGACGTCAAAGATATCGTTACGGTTGAGGTACCAAAAATATATTTACACGACTTTCTTGCCTTGACATTAAGGTCGTGTAAATATATTTTGGCGCCTAAAGCCATAATGATATCTTTGACGTCGACTGTACAACCAACCTGGATGTTCAGAATACCTGTAACCTCTACTAGTAGCAGAGTTGGGCAAAAAGTAATCTGCCTACTTATTTCGTTTTTATTCGTATATTCAATTAATAATCAAGATTCCAAGTTTGCAATTAAGATTCCAATTTCCACATACAAAAGTAACAGAAGTAATCAGAGTAATTTTTGACTAACTTTATAGTGACTGAATAGTTCCGTACGGTACTAAATATTATAGTTTTCGAATAGTGTGTCTACTACTACTACTTACTACCGCGGAAGGTATTTAATTTCCTTCTTACCCCTTGAGCTAGTATGGGCAGCTCAGTCAACCCCTTACCCGCCGGACGCGTTCTCTAGGGAATGAGGCTGCCCGAGAAGGATATTTACGTTTATACCTATACCTAATTAAAAATTATTTTTAGTAGAGCGATAGCTAATATAACGAGGGATTTGATTATATGTTTTTTTAACAATTCTGGATGCTTAGCCAAGTTGCCAAGCGCTAACGCTTACGCTTAACGCTCTGTCGCTCTTTCATATTAGTGCGACAAAGACAGTTAGCTGCCTTTCGTTAACGATTGACGATTAAGCGTTAGCGATTGGCAACTTGGCTAAGCACCCTGTTTCTTACAATTAAATGCTATCAAATCTGAAATACACGCCTTCTCGTTGCTAGTACCTAAAGCCTCAGAATAGGGCCCCTAGGGAGTTTCTTGGAAATTGCTTATGTTTAGAAGAGTCGCTGTCTTTTGAAATTAGGTACAATGAAATGTTGTAGCACAGACCAAGTAATTTTAAAACTTGAGTTAATTTAAAAGAAAAACTCCAGGGAGTATTTTCTGAGCAACCAAACGGCAACTCAACCTCTACAGATGAAGAATCATTGAATTAAGTTTTCTTTAATAGGTAATTATATTATTCGTCGTATATTACGAGTATATTATAAGTCGGCATGGTCTAATGACTCAAACGATTTATACCTGTATAGCTATAACTACTTAGGCAAGTGTTTGCAACTACATCAGAAAATTTCCCCTGATCAGATGGGGCAAAGAGTTAATTCTATTAGAGTGACAAAGGCGGGTTGTTTAACAATAAAACGATGCAGACGATATCTGAAGCAAGATGCGTATCTCGCTGCCATAGAACTAAGAACCTTTGAAAGAAAATCTACTACCTAAAGATATTCGAAATGGGTCTACCTACATTGCTGCGTTTATTTTGTACGCAAATACAAACATACTCTTTTGCAGATAGTAAGCAAAAAAATGCTATTTATCAATTTATGTGGTGAAAATATTTTTTGAGGATACTACGTGGTAAGTGTCATCGTGCGTACCTATCTAAGCTGGCAAGCTGTAACAAAAATTATGTTCGTTGAATATGTAGTTAGTATCTATTTTTAGCAAATCACATCTTAAGAAAATGCAAATACAACAACCTAATTAGAGAATAGCTAGTTCTGTACCTACCTAGAAGGATAATTATGGATGAAATGAAATCTGTTTACCTAGTAAACATTCCTAATTCTTTGTAGTCACAATTTTAATCCGCAAAGAGGTTGTTTATCCCAAAGAGGTTTAGTTTATCTTACACCATCTTAGGACAGTTTTCAAACAGATTTAATTCCTTCTAATCTTTCCTAACTCTGAGTCATTTCAACGATAACCAAACACAATAACTGACGATTATCTCTCGCTAATCATCTGCAAGGAAATTTAAACGTTATCGACTAATATTTAGGTCTAAATTTTGTGTCGATTAATCTAGCACAGGGTCGGACGGTCAACGAAATGTTTCTAATAATTAGTTATCATCGATCATCGGAGCTTGGATACATTAATAAAGATATTAAATGCCTTTGGTTTTTCCACGGCAAACAAATTTGAACCCCTTTTACAAAAGATTAAAGTATTTATTCATACATTAGACAGTTAGGTGGGCGGTGAGATCAAAGACGGCGGTATCCGTTGTGCATTAAGGGCAAAACCAATCATGTGACAGCTACAGCGGCGCGCGCGCACTCTGGAGACAAATAGAGAAAAAAACTGTGCACAGTCATTTTATGGAGATAATTTTATATGCAAAATGACCTGTTATAAAAAAATATACAAAAGCAGCGCAAATAATCAAATGTATTGCATTGTCTATACGATTAGTATTGTCTTACAGTAAATTACATAAGTAGTCATTTGTCAGAGGGACAAATTGTCACTAGGTATGCATAGCAAATAATGTAATTGGGAAAATATACCTGCTGTGAAACTGTGATATCATAAGGACTCAATATCAAATATTAACACTATCCACACCAATTTAAAAAATGATTTTAATAGTAATAATGTTATACTACCAACAATGTGCTTCGAGCATTTAATCAAACCAGTCATACTAAGTACGTAAGAAAGAAAAGTCAGGCAACAGCTTTTTGAGAGTAGGTAATGAGACGTACCTTGGACTTGTATACTTGTATCCGAATGAGTAAATATAAACTACAAGAAGACAGTCATCTTATTAGGCAATATCTGCACCGATCGTTTGACCCTGCCGGTCCAAATCTGTCAACATATAATTGCATTTTAATATATTCCTCCAATTACTATTTGTCGTGGGCCCCGACTGCGGAACGAAGTCCGTCATCCGTCATTCCCCATTCCGTCATTCCGTCATCGAGCTCTGTAATTGGTTTTATAATCCGGTATTGACATGTGACGGGTTGTGTCCAAACCTTTTTGTATGTCAAACTGATTAGTAATAAATAGGGTCTGTTTGTCTGCCTGATTTTCAACTAATTACTAACAAGATGAGGGTTAGATATTTTGTTTTAATTATAAAACTAGATTCATGTTACATATTTCGTGAGTTATGTGTAATGTGAATTAATTTAACCGCCAAAATGACAAAATTCTGTTATGTATACAGCTCGACTGCAAATTTCCCGCTCCATCGAATGGACTCTAAAACTGTCGGGTATGTTAACCAAAAAATATATATTTTATTCAGTTCCACTTTTTTACGATAATATGTCAAGAACTTTTATAATTCTCACTTCTTTGTTGGTTTGGAACATAATTATTGTATATTTGATTTAATATTGTGCTTCGACTCATTCGGTGGGCACAAGACCGGACAAGGTGGGAAAAGAGGCATACAAGCCAAGATTGGAACACAAAAGTTAGGTACTACATATGTACTAAAAATAGTTTCAGGACAGCAATAATTATTGTTAAACAATATGATTACTTTACTACTAAGTATTCAATAGTTTCACCGATTTTACCTTCATAGGTATTAAGTCTAAAAATATTTTAATTAAAAATAAATGAAAGCAATGCGATGACGATTACAAAAGCGAAAATTTTTATAAAACGAAAGCATAACCGCGGTTTTAGTACTAGCTATGTTTATGTAAATAATATTCACACTACAGTTAACCAAAATCATGTCTCATTCATACAAGATAGAGTTAATAATTGTATGCGGATGTCCAATAATAAAGATGTAATGATTATAAATATTTGCAACCGGATTGACGTTGATACGTCTTAATTGCCGCAATAACTCGAAAAGGACAACGTTTAAATATTATCATAAAAATATTGAGTCATAACAGCGACGAAATTAGAGAACTGATTATTATTATATCTACTCATGTTTTGGGTTCTGTAATTGAGATATTTGTAGTATTTGATACCCTCCCTATTCATCTCGTTATATAACATTCATCATATGAAATATCAGTAATTGTCTACTCTGAGTGAATATGTAATGTAATGAATATATATATGATACGAATAATTAGGTGATGGTGTTAGAAGGTTCAATTGAACTTGGCTTGACTCTCCACCGCAAGTCTAGATTTTATAGATAAGAACATGTTCTTAGACTATGGTCTAGATTACACAAACCCATTTTTCGGATAATCGGATTTTAATCTTAAAATGTAGAGTTTACAATGCAGTAATAATGACAACATTAGTTATAAGACTTATAAGATGAAATTATTACAACGTCTTACCTTTTAATTTTTTTTATAGTACAGTCAATGATATGGTTCTTTAGGTACTTACTTTAAAACTGCAATGACCAAAAACGGAGAAAGTTGCTAAGTTATCTAGAGTATCTAGACATGTTCTTTCGACGTCGGTAACTTTAATTTGTAAGTAAGTAGATCAAGTAAGTATATACAGTAGTTGGGGATTGATCCAGGTAAACACTAACAAGTGCCAATATGGTAGGTAAATCATGTTCCGAAAATGTAGGTATTTTTATAAATTAAATAAAAAGGCTCCCCTTTCAAATAAAAGCAACTTATATTTTTCCACATATCTTCACAAATAGTTCATGATCACCGCCCTTATACGAGTCCAGCTCATTAATAAAAAGCCCTACCTTAATTCACGATTTATCCTTATTAAAGTGTCCAAGCGATAACAGTAGAATAAAACCTATTTCTATGTAAATGAGATCCCCCCTCCTCCCCGCTCACTTGATCGGCCTCTTTCATCTGTCAACGTTTTGACATCTTTTCATATCCACCGACAATTATATCATTACCACTTTACTTCTACCTTTACTTCAAGCTTTATGCCAGATGATATAAGGGCCACATTGAACGATTCTGAATGTAAACAATATTAATTCGAGGTATAACACGACTAATTTATAGTTACAGTTGTGTTATACACTATTACTCGCGTGTTAAGAGCGACTTTTATATTTATTTGGGACAATAGTAATCAATTTACTGCGCCATACCATGGATTCTTGTTCGGTTAAAGGAAATAATATGTCAATTTGATAGAAGTATTGTATGTTGTATGAAATTGCCGGGTCATTGTAAGATGTTTATTTTTCAAGCAGGTAGGTACCTATCAGAAGATTATATGCGATACAAAAATATAATGTTTGTACATTATTCGCTGCCCAGAACAACGAGTAAGGTACCTTAATTCTGAAACAAATTATCAGAAAACATCTTACACAGATTCAAAAATTAAGTTGTTAAAAGTACCTAAACAGTATATTTGGAGTGGGACAGCGTTATAATCGTAGGAGCATCCTAAGTACATATTTTAAATATGTCAGCCATAATAAAGTCAAAGGATGATGGGTACATGTGTTTGGACCATGGCCTAGAAACCAATAACAACAAGCTATATCTTATTTGAGAAGTAATTTTATACTCTACAATCTTATTAGGAAGCGACGGTTTAACCACTGTAAGAAAGAAGTTACAGCTAAAACAACCCTTCAGTAATGAGATATTTAAGTCGATTGCAAAAAGGATTTAATAAAAATAATATGTAACTTACATTTTTGTGTTACGATTGTTACGACGTTACCCATATACTTAGTTTGTATGACTAAGTTCCCTAAACTATTGAAACGATTGTGATTTTTGTATTGAGTGATGCCATAACTATGTAATTTTTTTGTAATCAGCAACCCATTTATTTCTTAATTTTAGCGTCATATTATATTTTCTGGACAAAATAATACAACGTTCATTAATATACAAGATCAAGTTACCAGATTTCATATATTTACGCGCGCTAACTGACAGTCAGAAAAACGTACGTACGTATAATTTGTGCTGTTAAGTTTTTTACACGCATATTTCAAAGTTCCGTCTATTTTTATATATATTTATTTCATTTTATTTATTTTCCACCCAAGGTTGACTGGTAGAGAATGCCTTATGTACTATACGTTTTTTTCTTTTGTTCAATAAAGATGAAATAAATCAATATTTTGCAACCTTATTTATTTGAAATATTTGCCTACCCACCTTTCACATAAATTTACACTTAATAAAAATAATAATTATTGCTTTATAGACACAAATAAATTAATAAATCTGTACGCTTAGCACATGATTGAAGTGACAATATGTCATCGCGAGATAGACTATCCGTCCCACTTTTATTAATATAGTTAGTAAAAGACGGTAAATCTATCTTGCAGCGACATACTGTCGCACCAATCATATGCTAAGCGTGCTGGGGCAATCTTTCTCAAATCGACCTAGTCTAACGATACGCTTAAAATTAAGACTTTCTTTCTTCAAGCCCGACGGCTACAGGCACATGCTAAATTTCAGCTTCTGAAATAGGACTAACAATCAGAAACCTCAGAAATACGAGTACGTAGGGGAATAATGATTATTCCATTTCCATGAATGCTTGATGTCGATTGTACATTTGTTGTGAACTAGTTTGAAGTATCTGTTATCCACAGCAGGTGCTACCGTTAATGGAAGACGTTGCAGTTATGCCATTGTGTCCGTCTGCCCGCTGATGATGGATGAGTGGGCGGCCTGCGCCCGCGCCGAACCCGTGCCGGTTGCGGGTGCGTATGCGTTCTAACTTGTGGAGATATGGGCTATTGGGCTTACCTTATTGGCAATATGCGAATACAATAGACGCACTCGGCTTCAGATACAAAACGCTACCGGAGAGTTTGTATTTGGTGTAACATTACAGCCGGTTATGTCAGCCAAATGCCTACTACTCTTTATTATTGAAATAAATCACAAGATTACCACCATGAGACATTTTTATTTCATTTTTATTATAGTAATTAGAAAACTACAGTTAATATTGTAAATTAATAAAAATGTAATAAACTATCATAGAAACTAGTGCAACATGGTCACCATAAGAGATAAGGCCGCTGTCCCACTACTGGCAAGCGATGGCAAGATAGCGCCCCCTGGAGTTAACACATAATTACATAACTTAATTTAAGTTCGGCCATGCGGGAAACTTAATTGAGTTATCCCCAAATGTAAGACAGTCGTAAAAATTGTTTGTGTTTCAAGGTTTGTGTCAATGCTCAGCCGTGACAGAACACTCATTAAAAACACGAAGAGATAAATACAAAAAAATGATAATTGGGATCATAGCATATAGCCTATTCTTATAGTTATAGCATCTAGCTTGTTATTGACATAATATTTCATTAAATTCAGAGTTGTTTTTTGAATTTTCAGATACATATTGGTTAGTTAAAGTTATGACTTTCTTTTAAATACTCAAGCCATTAGGAAAGAAGAACGTACTTAACAGTTATCTAACAGTTATATTTATCAATCTGAAACTTTCATACCGATTGTCACTGTAACAAAGTCCGGCACGTGAATCAATTTCTTTTAAGGTAGCTAGCCTTACAGCTATAAGTTCTTACGTAACTTGTTGAGATATACTAAACAATAGTATAGTGATAGTATAGTTAGTTCCGTCCCTACAACTTACAAGAACTCATAAGTATAATCCCGGACTTCTGTACCTACTACAGGTTGTCTGGCATTGATGTTACATATCAGTCATCAGAGTCACCCTTGGCACCCCCCCATCACCTCACACCACATCACCTTGGGAAGTTGAAGTTATTTTATATTTTTAAACAGAGGTACCTCTCCACATCCTGGAGTGGTTGTGTTGTTTTGTTTAGACCAGGGAAATAGGCAAGGTGACGTCCAGAATAAACATTTTCATTCTAATAGTTATCATCTTGGTTTAATTGGTCAATTTGATGCGCGAGCTTGCTTTTTGCACTCATATCGCATTGCACGTACTTAATAGTACAATATTATGATTTATTAAGTATAATGTCTGTTCACGTTACTCGTACGTATAAGTTACGAAGCTGAGGGTCGCCAGACAAACAAACGAGTGGAACAAGTGCAGTCTGACCGCCGCAAGCGACGCGTGCCGGCCTGCCGGGCCCTCGCGCCAGCGGTCGCCAACTGTATAGGGCATTAGCGTGAACTAAAGGTTCACCTAAGAAATTCTGGTTGTTTCACATCACATCATCACATCACACATCTTCAGCCTAATATAGTCCACTGCTAGACATAGCCCTTGCGTATAGATGTATTAGGAGGTCATGCCCATAATCGCACGCGGGTTGACGATCTCAGTAATGTGTGCATTATGATTAGTTGATAACGCTGCTGCCCGTCATCGAACTTAAATAAATGAATGATACGACACCTATCCCTTAGTCGACTCTTACGATACCCACGGGAAGAGTTGGGGTGGTGACAAATGTATTGCTGTCACCACCACGCAGCCTAATTAAAATTGAATGTATTAAAAACCTACAATGATAATGCACTAGATTAAACGTCGACCACGCGTTCTTGAATAAGCGTAGATGACATGGGTCTTGGGTATTACAGTTAGAGTACCTACAGTTAAAAATAAGGGCAAATTAGTTAACCCTTTTCCACATAAAAATAGATATGGTATGAAATTTTAACTCATCTGCATGCTTGAATGGCGGAAAATTTCTGCAATACTGAAGGGTTAGCACGAATAGCCGCGCACTCGTGTCCTGCACATCACACCATAATACTATTTAAAACAAATAGTTTAGCAGTAAGTTAGAGTACCAGCCTTACATCATCAGTTACTGGAAATAGTTTAAGTAATTAGTAAATATGAATCAACCGCCATGACAAAGACCGAGGACAGGATGACCTGTGACTGAGGCGCTCGAGGTGACCGAAGTCGTCAAAAGGTTTCAACTATGCTATTCTCTTATTCACACATTCGACGCTGCGTTCGTCAACGAGCTCGACGTCGAGACAGCCTTCTCTAAAAATCCTAGCTGTTTTATTTGACATTAGGAATCGAGGCTGTGAGCGAGGTTGTGGGCGAGTTCGTCGCTGTTTTTCGTTAGAGAATACGAAGTTCGTACATTAAACGTCAAACTCTCGACGCAGTGTAGTTCCAGCTCACGCCGCATTCGTGAGCTGGAACTACACTTTGGTTCATTAGGCTCGACGCTGCCGCAGCGCTGACACAGCGCTGACAGCAAGGCGGTTTCCTTAGTGAATAACACTGCAGGGCGGACACGACCTCTACGAATGAAGAAAGCGAGTGAGAAAAAAGAGTGGTATAGATATATGAAAAACTCACAGTTAGTAAGAGGCGAAGTGTGTCGCGCCCCTGATGCGCCCGAGCGCCAATTGCGACCAGATTATCCAATCAGGACTTTCTCCGCAGCTGCGACCCTATTAGCCTCTTGCACAGCTGATAACGTACCAGTACAGGATGGTTATAACCTTATCTTTTAACTGAACTAATCAGTGTTCTGATGGAAATCTATTGAAATTTTGTAATTATCATGTTATTTTATTGCAATAATACATATTATTAAGTACATTCACATTTACATGGATTATTTACTTAGATACATGAATAACGTACATGAATTATGTTATTTAGGTTCTTGTTTCCTGGTTTTCGTAGTTTCACTATGTCGAAAAGTAGCTGTAGCGTTCTAAATTATTTTGCGTAAAATTTTCAATATCCAAATTGGAGGACACGAGCAATAATCTTTTTGAAATCCCAGTGCGAGAAGGTTTACGTACTGTCATTTTGTTACATTCTTTATTGTTCATACATTGGCAGTCATATGCACGCTCCTTACAAATTTCATGGTATCGGGATGAAGATTTACTCAACTGAGGAATGAAGGGTTTAGGATCACCTACAATATGCCGAAATTGCCCAATGCATTCCCTTTTGTTACCGATACTTGAGCTAGAATAACTAGTCAATTCCATAGTACGTGATGGTGGAAAACGGTCTAGAACAACATCCTCAATGCCTTCGTTGTAGATATTCGTTCTCGATATTTTTCCAGAGACGTGGTTTAAACGCCTTTTGGATTTTTGAATTCTTTGATTCTTATTTATATCAATTTCGTAACAATAACAACGAATGTAATTTAAATCTGAGTTACGGCATTTACTAGAAAACCATGGATTCTGCACCTCGATGTGATCAGGAATTGGTCTACTTTCGATAACTATTGAGCGTCGAGCGCTTGGATAATAATTTGATGTTACAGCGGAATTCATAATTGAATCTTCGAATTATCAATAAGTAACTATTTAATTAGGAAGATGTGAGAGATGCTTCAAAAATTGCATCAATAGTATTCGGCGTTATTGTAAATTGATCACAGCAAGTCGCAGTCTTGGTGTCGACAGGTCCTCTTCATTTCGCATTCGTGTTAAATTCGCTTTCAAAACTATTGATTCTTTTGCACACTGTCTACCAGGTCGGGAACTTTGTGATGATTTTCTATTGGGGATGTGCCCAAAAAAGGTTTCCATTAAATACGTTGATTGGAAAATGTAGGCACATTTTTCTCATGTTGGCGAGTTGGAATTTAGACGAAGGGTGGACACTGGACAGTAAGCCAGAATAAATTTATACTGCACAAGATGAATGCATATTATATCAATATTTGTAATATTTAGATCATTATGCCTTCGAACACTCTTGTCATTTTGTCAACGAGTTGATTTATTTTTTAATTAATTTAGCTGATGATTGATATGATACACGTCAGGATTTCACCGTACTTACAAATAAACTATGTATAACGTAAATCTCAAAATTAAAGCATTTTTATTTTGACGTCTTTTTTTGTTGTGACGTTACTGACTTTTCAATGAAGTTATTTAATTTGTTTGTGTTGTTTCTATCATAGAGAATGTACTAGTGAGTACATTCTCTTTGATTGAAACTGAGAGAACACTGAAATTTTACTTACAAATCCGAGTCAATAGAAAAAGAAAAAAGGTAAACAAATATGGCGGACCGGCAATCGCATTTGTCGTCTATGAAAATAGTGATGGGACCGATGGGAATAGTAATAACTTTAATCGACCAAATATATCCTTCGCGAAATAATTACGAACTCAATATAAATAAGTATTAGGTAAAAATTGTTGCCACACTATTAAGTGTGGGAACAATTTTTTATGACAAAAAGCCATTAATCCTACTAACAATTTTTAATCGGAGTGACTGTCACTATCACTACTCTCCTCCGAAGTGTCGTCATCAGTGACTGTGATGATGAAAGCTTTTGTTACAGCCGCATTGTCAATAACAGTGTCGGAAATTCCGTCAATCACATTTCTCACAATTTTTTACAACTTTGCTAACAACATCTATCGACACTTCCATAATCGCTGCCGTTGTTTTGTCCAACTCCATTTTGTATGGGTAATTAGGTGAGGTTCCTTCTAAATGTCTGTAGACATTTAAAAGAATCCTTTTCATATCTTCCGTTCGTTGTTTTTTACAATCTTAGCTATTTTTGGCGGCTTTAATCCCTATGGTCCAGGTTCACTCATTGTAATCTAAAATAAAGTTAGATAAAGAGACAGACATTTACTTTTCACTTATCTACACTTTTGAGTTTAATTTAAAAGAAGTTACGTTTATAACAAACCTTTTGAAGACAAAATGAGGCCCGTAAATAGCTAAGTCAAGTTGCGTTATTCTGTAGCAAAAGTGTAACGAAATCACAATGTTTATCTTAGTCCATATATAAAATAGCCAAGTCGTAGTTTAACCAGTCACAAAAATCCAATGAAATTACAATTATCGGAGACCAAATATAAAAGCTAAGCCGTAATAAAGTAAATACCAGAAGAATATAATAATACACAAAACCCGTAATAACACGAAAAAGTAGCATTTTTTTAAATACCCGTTTTTAGTTTTTCTCAATTTACCGCCACTTCTGGCAGTCATGGTTAAGCCGCATACTCACGTGTCCGATATTAAACTCCGCCACGAAGTCCGCGAATTATGCCGCTTAACGTTGTAGGTATCCACATCAATAGTTTCCCAAATGACTCACGAACAATCATTTTTGTATATTGTTGGGTATAATATCAAAGAAAAAAATAAGAACAATCGATCGAATAAAACCGAATCGATAACGGAATAAAACCGTTTTATGTCCCATCACTACAAATGTTAGTTTTTTCATAGACAAGATAAATTTCGATGAGTAAAAAATCTCGACTAGCCCTTGACATATATCGTAAAACACGTCCGAAGATTTCTTTGTACTTAATTATTAATAAATATCAGATATTTTAACTAAAAATGTATGTGAACACAAGGTTTAAGGTTCTAAGTTGTGGATAGTATCGAGATTGTGTCTGGAAAGTATGTGGTTACGAAGTAATTCAGGTTTGCAGGTTTGTTTACCTTTTTTTCTTTTTCTATTGACTCAGCGTATACATGAGATGATTGACGGAAAAATCAAAAAATCTTGGCATGGCCACACTTAGTGTTACGGGTAATAAGAATTTAGATACTTGAATACATTGTTTATTTTCTGTGCACACATTAGAGACTTAAGGTAAGCACGTTACATGACGTGCACTCAGTTAAAATTAACGAAAAATACATAAATACGTTTTCATCACACCTGTTAGGTAAGTGCGCCATTGCGCGTACGCGATGCGACCGTCATGATGGCCATGGGCAGTAATGGATTTTCATACAACAATACGTCACAGTAGGAATTATTGTTAAAAAATTGTATAATTGAAGTGCCGGGGCAGCATAACTCACCTGGTCCTTTGTCACTCGCGTGTTCGAGTTTGAGTTATCCTTAATTTTCAGATATGGATTTACACCATTTTAGAGTAATTTTGTGAAAATGTATTTTTATATCCTTCTTTTCCCTCGCAGGTGTGATGAAAAACATTGTGTGTGCCACGGGTGGTACAATAATTATGAACTCGTGTTAAGTAAAGCTTAAAGCTTAGGCTTTACTTTCGCACTTGTTCACAATTTCTTATTTACGGCCCTTAATACGCAATGTACTATTACCCATAATAAACAATTTTACCGAGGTGAGAAATAAAATGCAGTCGAAATAATATAATTTATGTTATGAATAGTTTATCTATGTGTTTCCCCAAATGCCTCGATTATGACATTCAGGTTCTTTATTATCTACTTACATGAGAGAGCTAAAACTTACAATATCAAAATATTAGCACCAACGTAGATACTATGCTTATTTTTTTATTGTTGACAATTAATAATTATTCTTGACATTCATTAATTGACATTTATTTCCGCTAGTAAATAAATGTCAACAAAATTTGGTTGGTCGGAATCTAGGTGAAATCAATCATTATTGATATAGCTTCAAACGGCTAATAGTATTTTATGCAACCCTTGTTTAAGAGAGATCAAAAAAGGAGAGTGGCGTGGGTATTAAAGACGCCACGAGCATTTTTTGACTCAGAAAAGCAATGTTTTTTTTCAAAAATTACTTTTTCTACGACACTACGACCACACACTTATTTTCAAATAAAATTGGAAATTTGAGAAACATTTTTAGTCAACACAATTTTATTAATAATCAAGGTCGGGCGGGAGACGTCAAAATTAAAAAAGAAAGTTCCTCTATGGTTTACTATTCATCAGAAATGACATTTACAATTAGGTTGGCAGCCATGTATTTCATTACCTTTTGTATACACGAGGTGTCTTAAAATCCAAAAAACGCACTGTGTGTGTGTATGCCCGGATGCGTTTATAGGGAATAGACAATATAGACTTATCTTGACATCTATAAGGTACGGGCTTAAAGGTGTTTTCACGACCCTGTAAATGACAAATAAAAGTACGGGAGTAGAAAAAGTAATTAACGAAAGCCCTCATAATCAAATATATACCTACATTGCCGTGAACTGCACACAGTCAAAATTAACGAAAAACACATAAGCGTTGGATCGAATATTTATTCGTATAGTTGAAAGTTCATTATTATAAATCGGCAACTGTACAACTCATTGTTTGTCACAAGGAAGTCACAAGTTACAATCACAACTGTTAATATCTATACGATTCTTCCATAATTATGTCAAATTAGTGTAAAGTATTATGTACATTGCTGCTTGATAATTATTTCATTCACTATCAACTAACAAGTTAATGAAAACTTATAATTATTTACAATGTAGATCATATCACTAAAACCTATTTCATTGCAACATTCGATTATATATACATAATAGGTTTAATCAATACAGGCAGGTATGATATTAATAAACGAATGCACGCTTATGATACGAACAGCTGACGCAGCGGAAGCATCCAGTTGATCGCGAACCACTTCAAATCATAACCTCGTGACAACAAGGAATTGAGTAACAAATTTCCTTACAAACTTTACTTTGCGGTCTTCCAACTCGTAACTCGTAGCGTATTATTTAAAACAGGTTGTAAATCTACCGCACATGTAACATTGGGAATAATATCAGCAGGCCAGCATATGTTGGCCCTCCTCAGTGCTCTGGAGGTTAGTTTGATTGGGATTTAGAGGGGGGTTATAGATTCAATTGGTGGGACCAGCGCGTGTCTTGAGACAGCAGATGCGGACAATTGTCCGAGTCAAAGATCAGAGGAAGTGTGGGCAGCTGGGGCGCGCGTGCGCAAGCCGTCAGAGACGCGTTTGACTCAAGCTGTTGCCATGAAGAAATACGAGTAAATTGCAATGTTTATTACCAATTGGAAACAAAGAATCGTCGTCGTATTGCTTCATATGCCTTTCTAAATATCTTTTGAGATAAAAGTACATCCTATTGTAAGCAAATATTATAATTTGGTAATACTTTATTACTATTTTACGATACTGACAACCCATGTGTTCCCTTCACGTAGGCTGAAGCACTGGCTGAATTATACATTTAAAAGTTAAGAAAAAACAATACAAAATACAATTATAAATAATTTTAGAATAAACGTATTATTTTCAGCTTGTAACCATATTTACGATTTATATAAATGTTGTTTCGAATATAAACAATGGTAAAATTAAGGCCGTCAGGCTATAACGAACCTTACATAATGTGTTTCGTTAAATGTAAGATGACATAAGAACTATGATATTATAACTGTTGAGCCTACGTGCTGTTTGAAGAATATTTATGTATGTAAGTAAATAAATGTATTAAAACGCATGTTGGACTATTTCTTTCACTATGGTAATATAGTACGGTCAAATCGTACATAATTTTACCCTAAACTCGCAAATCAAGTAATATCGCTGCATTTTTGGTATGTTGTTTAGACACCATAGGACAGTATAAAACCACATTTAACAAGCAAAAAAAAGTTGTGCTAGCTGCGTTATACGTGAAAAACTGTGAAATTTACGGCCATTTTTTAGTTTCTGATTTTTATTTAAAAAACCTTTCATTTTTTGATATCATATGTACATAAACGTTTAAAGACTAATAAATTTCCGACAAGTTGAGCTAACATGCATTACCGTAGGTCTTATAGTTTCAGAGATTCTAGACTTTAAAAAGTACCCCTTTTTGTAAACTAGATAAAATTTTGTGTTTTGCTAACGTTTTCGACTTAATATCGCCTCACCTAATTATGCTACGAAATAGTATTTTATGCAACAGTTGTTTAAGAGAGGTCAAAAAAGGCGAGTGGCGTAAGTAACAATTTGAGGCGAAGCCGAAAATTGTTAATAAAGACGCCACGAGTATTTTTTGACTCGGTTAAACAACGTTGCATACATTACTTTTTCTACGACTAATGATTATCACAAAATAAAACACAGTTTGTTATATGAAAATATACTTTAATCATTTTACCTATATTTTGAGCAAAACATTTCCCGTCAGCATAACGCACAAAAAAGTTCAAAGTGTTGCAGTTATCTGGGCGAAGAATCATGTACTTTTTGCAGATATGGTAATATTTCCCTGTTATTGTAAAAGTGCGATCAATTCGGTTCTTGGTGTTCATTATATGAACCACTAGCGTTTCCTGGGCATCAATAATATTGTAATTTTTTAAATCGTGTAACTCTTGCCGGCGACAAGCCCCCATTAAATATTCCAAAAATTACAGCCACCTGTAACAAGAAATAGGAATCTAGGTGTTAAAAATCCTTACAATGTAATTAAATACAATATTTGCATACACAGAATACCTAAATAACATAATTAACCGAATATACTAGTGCATTAATAAAACAATAAAACAACAAGTATGTAACTATAGATTTACCTTGTTGAATAGATGATTCCGATCAGGTGCTTGCTCAATGAATGTTTTTATTTCATCTGGTAAAAAAGTCTTCGCTTTTTTCGCCTTAAAACCTTCTGACTTTCTTTTCAATAAAGCCAGCAACTTGGCGTATTTAGATATGTCTGTCTGGTGGTATATGTTGAGAGTTGCCTTGAGTTTTGAATATTCAACCCAAAGTGAAGACGGTTTGAATAATTCTATGAGGCTTTTAAAATATGCCAATAGGACATTCTCTGAGAATGACGAAGTCTGGTGTTCGATTCGCCACGCCATGAATTTCTTGTACGACTGATCGTAAAGATGCCGCTATTTTGTAGGCAACAAATTCTCAGTAACTGATTGTGCCGCCGTCGATATTTCTTCCGGTGTCAGAACCAAGTCCTCATCATAATCCATCTTATCTTATTATTATTAAATTTATTTTCTTCACTTCACAGTCCAAAAAAAGATGAAAAAAGAATTTTAAACAAATTTAAAGATTGCCGCACAAACTGAAAATAACAGTGAAAAAACAAATGACGGAATGTAATAGACACGGTAACGTTTTTTTTTTAAACTGTCAGTTACTGCCTGCCGGTGACGATTCTAAAACACTTGCGTTTTTTTCCTTACGTTGGTAGCAATTATTTTAGATACGTTATTATTTCAGACAATATGAATCCAGTTGTTTGTTAAGTTGTCAGGTTTGCGATTTGTTGTAAATTGAGTAGGTATCTCTGCTAGCAGTTGCATTTTAGCGACTTTATAAGCCTAGGGTGTTTTTGAAGAATAGAGTATATAGACTTTTCTGAAATTGTGTAAGTCCAGCTTTTATATTTGTTGGCGGGACTATATAAATGACAGATAAAAGTGCCGGAGTAGAAAAAATATGCAATAATTACCTTATAGCGCACTTAATATTCTTTAATTTAAAGGTAAAATTAGGTCTGTGAGCTTTGTAGTTGAAAGTATAAACCCGAAATTCCAAAGGCAGGAGGCCCGCTATCTAAGTTTTTCATACAAATCGCAAGTCGAGTTGCAAAGCTGCAATTTTGGTATATTATAAAGGCCTTATAGATATATACGAAAATGCATATTAAAAGAAAAACAAAAAAATAATTTGGGCATAGGACGTAAAAAACTGAAAAAAATCGCAGTTTTTTTAGTTTTTGACGTTTAACTAAAAATCTATTATCTTTTTGATACTGATTGCTATAAAACTAAGAAAGAACATTAAATTTGAAAGGATTTGAGCTACGTTGCATCACCGAAGTTACATATATTTTGAGATACGACATTTCATAAAGTACCCTTTTATCAAAACATAAACAAATTTTAGGTTACGTTAAAGCTATTCACTAAATATTGGCAAAACGTTCGCGCTAAGAAAAAAAAGTAATTGTAGATAATAACTACATTAAATTTGAAACAAATTGAGCCGATAACAATTACTGTAAGTCTTATAGTTGGGGATATACGAGGCTTCAAAACATGCATTTATTTTCTTAACTTAATGAAGGGCACATTTTGAAATGTCGTATCTCTAAATCTATATAATTTAGGGTAATGCAAGGTAGCTCAAATCCTTTCAAATTTAATATTCTTTCATAGTTTTATAGCAATTAGTATCAAAAAGTTATAGTTTTTTAGTTAAACGTCAAAAACTAAAAAAAGTCCGATTTTTTTTCAGTTTTTTACGTCCTATACCTAAATCCTTTTTTTTTCTTGTAATATGCATTTTCGTACATCCCTATAGAGCCTTTATAATATACAAAAATTGCAGCTTTGCCATTTGTATGAAAAACTTAGATAGCGGACCTCCTGCTTTTTGAATTTCGCGTTTTTAGTTTCAATTACAAAGTTTACTGACCTGATTTTACCCTTAAATGAAAGAATATTAATTGCGCTATAAGACAATTATTTCATGTTTTTCGTAGCATAATTAGGTAAGGCGATATTAAACCAAAAACGTTAGCAAAACTCAACATTTTATCTAGTTTATAAAACAGGGTACTATTTGAAGTCTCGAATCTCTGAAACTATAAGACCTACGGTGATGCATGTTATCTCATCTTGTTACAAATTCATTCATCTTTAAACGTTACCTAATACATATTGTCAAAAAACGTAAGGCTTTTTTTATAAAAATCAGAAACTAAAAATAGACAGTAAATTTCACAGTTTTTCACGTATAACGCAGCTAGCACAACTTTTTTTTGCTTGTTAAATGTGGTTTTATACTGCCCTATGGTGTCTAAATAACATACCAAAAATGCAGCTTTACAACATGTTTTGCGAGTTTAATGTACGATTTGACCGTACTAATAAAAGAAACAAAAAAAAAATGATAGTCGTTCCGTGGTGGATTAGAAACTATTTGTGATGTATTTATGTGTGAAGTATCTAAATATAGGAAACGTCATCAATACTTGGGTTATATTGCAATCCTAGTGAAATAAATAAATATAAGAACGGATAATTAGTCGACGGGATTTTATTAAAACCGAGCAATAACATGCAGATTCTTTACCAATTAAAATAGTCCGCTTTTTATCTCAACGAATTTAATAATTAAGACTTATTTTTACAGATAAAATATTAACATAATTATATCATACAATTATAATACTACATATTTATATAGCTCAAGCCTAGTTAACACAGTAATGTTGTCAAAACACTAGTACTTCAATAACATGACCCTATCAAGTCGTAAACTGGTAAAACACAGACAACGTTAATTGGCCCGACAATATTAACAGCAGCACTCGGATCATACCGTCGTTAAAGAAATTATTTTGTCTCGAGAAACGTAACGCCACCGTATCACCACACGGCACAGATAGATAGCATAAAGGTGCTGGAAAAGCGTTCTTATATCCATACACGTTCGGGACAAAGCCAGTTCAGACTGAGCATGTCCGAGGTGACCGCTGGCGCTTGGTGGCCGGTCATTAAAATTATTTGACGATCAACATATCGGTTAATAAAAACTTTATGGTCCATAAAAAGGGAATGTATCTATTCTAGATAGGTCCTTATCAATTACGGATGCCAGTCATAAATAAATGTCGCGGAAAGTTAGGGTTCCTTGTTTTGTATTTAGGTTCTAAACTCTGTGTTGTTCATAATGTTGATTGCGTACGACAGGTTGTAAGTATGTATATTATGTTACCATTAAGTATGTGCCACGTCTGAGTGCATAGCCAAGTTCCTAATCGCTAATGCTCAGTAGGTAGCGACATAAACATGACACAATGTACATTTTGAGAAAACCGGCCAAGAGCATGTCGGGCCATGCTCAGTGTAGGGTTTCGTAGTTATTCAAAAATGGTTGGCCCGGTTAAGTTCGAAATAGTTTCCATGCGATTAATGTTTTTTTATAAGAAAAACTGTTGCGTGGGACTCTTATTCTTCACCCCACACTATAGGATTACAGCAAAATAATAAAACCATCCCCACTTTACGTGTAGCGGAGGTAGCCGAATTTTCTTTTCCTATATTTTATTCTACCAAATTGCAAATTTCTAGTACTAACGGCCACTGAGATCTGATGGACAGACGGACCTGGCGAAACTACGAGAATAAGGGTTCCTTGTTTACAACGGAACCTTAAAAAGTGAGCAATTTTTTAACAAGCGAATAGAATGTAATAAGTAGGTACTTTGTAATATCTAACCTAACTACATAATTTGATTAAAAACGCTAGTTGTTGTTCCAAACTAATTACACGAGTATTAATTCTCATAAGCATAATTCTCACCAGGAGTCAGTTGGACAGCTTACAAGTGACGGCATAGTGCTGAATCTTATTATTTTATGCTCTTATATCGTTCTAGATAGGTCACCTGGTGGTTCAAATGACCCATATTTTTTTCAGCATGGGCCGCTAGTCTATACAAGGTTTTTCCCCTTTCAAGAATCGTTTAAAAACAGGTCAGATTACCCTACTGGAGTTTATGAAACCAATTTGCGTGTACTACTCCATTTGTTATAAATGTTATAATTTTAAAATGTGGAAAATATGAATCAGATCACACCACGTTGCTGCATAGCTACAATACCTTACATCAATAAATTCGCACTAGGTAACTAATCATTTTTGCCCCACGTACCGATGGTCGCCTACGATAAAGCAGCTTTATAACATTCGAATACAATAAAATATCCAAACAAAACGATTTTGTAAATAAAAGCCAATGGAAGGGTAAATTCTTGTTTTAAAACATTAAAAATGTTATGAGGCTATCAATTTAACGCGTCGCCGTGGCTTTAGAATACAGCTTTAGTTTTTGACATTTATTATGGATACGGTAAGGTAACTCAGTTGCATACTTGGGAATAAAAAAATGGATGTTATCGCATCCACGATAATTATGTACCCTACTAGTGTGATCTCGTAATATTGTTACGATGAAATACGCTACGAGTTATTAAATCAGTATCACATTACAATTAATATTACCAATTGAAAATCAATAGGTATTTATGTTTATACATATGTATTCCCTCCTTTTTCTGCATCACCGACAATTAAGTCATTGTAATAATATAACACAGCAAATTTCCCTAAAGGGCCACTACCACTACTTACTTGTTGGATCCATATCCCCGTGCGAGCCTATCAAAGATCCGGGGCATAGTAGCCAGTGAAATCAAAAGAAGTACAAAATATGAATAATTAATAAAGTAACTTTTTTCTTTTTTAAGACGTAGTCTAAAACATTCGTAGCACCCGCTACGATGTACGAAATCTACGACGCGTAGTGTTGTAGCAAATATAACACGACACGTAAATATAATAATGTATTATTTTAAGCATCATGCACTCTAACCGCAAACTATGAAATCCGCTAACAAGGATTTCTCCCTGTCACTCTAATGAAGCCTTTGTTGAAGTGACAGTAACAAATCCTCGAAATTAGTAGGTCAGCAGGCCTACGAAACGCGATACGGTAAGCAATAAGTCACATAACCATAATAATGTATGGAAATGGTCACATGACTTTTCGTTCGAATCTGTCATTTTATATATTTATTATCTACAGGAATATCATAATTTCCCTGTTATGTATTCAGAAGCGGTAATGTAATGACCTATATTAAGAGACCGGTGTCTGTGGCTGTATCATAATGTTGACATTAAAGTATCGTCGTCATGATATTAATTTTAACATTATGAAGTCAACTTCTTTTTGTTGTTGTTTTTTCAATAAATATTTATTGTAGGATATCCTTACTCAAATTGAGTGATTTCAACTGATTTGAATTTTTATATTTAGAGGTAATTACTTAGTGGATATCAATGAAAATAAAGGTAAATTGTCATTCTAAACTAATGATATGGATGAAGATAAAGTTATGTATGTGACTGTACATAATTAGGCATTAAACACTCGTGTGATCTTATTATGAAACTCGCCTACGGCTCGTTTCATAAAACCACACTCATGTTTAATGCCTCTTATTATGCGCCAGCCACATAAATAACTATTAAACGATTGCAGAATAGCATCTTATAGCTTATAGGCTTATAGTGGTAACGTGTTTAATCGTTTGTCGTTGTTGCCGTCAGGTTTTAACAAGTATGTAAATGCGAATGTGATGCGTAGCAGGATAAATAGATAAAACGGGACCATCATAAGCCACCTGGCTAGGCCTGCTTCTGTCACATGTTGCGAGCTTATCTTAGTGGTCAAACTAACTTCCTCACCTTCGAATACTAAAATTTATATGACTAACGAAATAGTTTTTAGTATTAACGCATGAAACTGCTGCATAGAGCTACCATTAACTAATTCGAACACTGTCCATAATGCCTATTCCATTAATTATCTATATCTCCTACTGAGTAGAGTGATATAATTTACAGGTAGAGAGCAAACCGTAAAAGTTTTATGTCTTCCGATTATTTACAGAGTCTACTCACCTGCCGGAATAAAAAATGTTTTGAATGTGAACATTTTGTTTTTGGGTATATTTTTTTAATTTCTTGTAAACAATATTAATAGAATATTTGGTGAAAAATATTTACAGTATACGACTTGGTGATGGATCCCTTGAAGTTTTGCCTTATCTGTCATGTTTCATTAATTCAATTACAATACTAAGTATCCGATAAAAAAAATAGCTTAATTAACATCATGCCCATGCCGCATGGTGACGGCAGTAAGATATCGTTTTTCATCACACCAACTCTTTCCGGGGGTGTCGTAAGAGTCGACTAAGGGATTGAAGTGTAATTTATTGATTTTAATATTGCGCAGCAGTAGGTATCATCACAATGAACATTTTTTACCTATACTTTATTAATGCGATCTCAAACCCGCTTGTTCAGCAGTGGACTATAATAGACTGATGCTACGTGATATGTAGGTAATACCGTCAAGGAAAACTATTTCAATCATGGCATCAGCCAAATATTTTTGAATTTCTTGATTTAAATAACTTCTATTTACAGACATTCGAACGACCTGGGGCCTTTTTATCAAAAGCTTGAACCTTGTAATACAAACGGAAGTCTTCTTATTAATGATGTTAAGAAGAGACTTCCACTTGTATAATTCGCATTCGTAAATTTAGAGGATTTGTCCCTGTCACTCCAACAACGGCATCATTAGAGTGACGGAGAAAAATCCCCGAAATTTTCGGATTTAAAAGTTCGAGGTAGGGCTGCTGATATAATAACGACTTATCGAACTCTAATTGTAACAGTTCAAAGAATCGCTAATAAAACACCCACCCGTGCTTTATCAGTTCTCATAAAAAAAAGAAAAAAATAACTACTACTATTGTTGTTGGATTTGTGAAGCTTAAGTGAATAGTTTTAAGGGCCACATTGCCTTGCGTATATTTAAGTGGCGCCCCGTCGCGGTGCCTGCTTTGTGTCATAATACCATCTGATAGCAGTAACATTAGAGTAAGTAAGTTCATTTATGAAATCAATATTCAGCCCTATTTGCGCAAATCCAAGATATACACTCGATTGTCATTATGTAAGCCATTATTTTGCGGACCCCTTGGTATATCCACCCCCGAGGCCTTAGCGTAATACAGATTATTACACGTACACTATCAAAATATAAATTATATCACACTTTACTATGTCCGGAAAACTGATACCACCTACTCCAATATAACGTCTATTAACCCTCGTTTTTACAATGTTATTATCGCACACTTAATATTAGTTACATAGGTACCTAATATTAAGTGAATGACCACATACATTTACAATGAATAATAAAGTATTTAAATTATTTTTTCCTTTATTTAAAGACAAATTTTATTATCAAGCCAATTATATAAACTAATATAAGACTAATTATTTATTTTTGAATACCTATCTAAACTTCTGGAACAGGAAGCCATCACGGAAATAGGTACTTGCAACTCCGTCGCCGTGACAAGATGGCAGTCGCGTCAATAACAATAATCGTAAAACGGCAAATGATACATTTTTTACTACTTCCAGTATAAATTCTCATTTTTCTTCCTAATGCAATTAAATTAATTGATAATTTTGGGCATAATGTTTGTCTTGAAAGGAAGGGGCTTTATTTGTTTAGGTAAATAAATGATTACATGTATAAGCTTTACGTATCCAAAGAAAGGTTCATACAAAACAAAGTAGTCTACATTTCCCCTGGACACCAACAACGATATTTATGGCATTGGAGGCAATAGACCAATAACAATCATAATAAATATGCGTCCGTGATCTCTATTAACAGAAACACTATTCTGAATAAAAACAGCGGTTACAAACAAAGGTTTTTTTCGTCATAGGCAGGTGTAAGCTTATATTAGGATGTTACAATATTAATGTTTTATTTTGGCAAGCGAAGACACGAGCGGTATGCAAGCATACCGTGGAACAAGTTACAAACTTGTGCAGTTTTTGCAGCTAAATGTATGTATTCAGTCTTAGCAATACGTACTTCTAGTACCTAGATGTAGAGTAGAGTAATATGAACCACATAAATTTAACTATTTATTCCACATATTTACTTAATCGTTCCCTTATTAGTCTTATTGTATTACTCAATAATATACTCGTATTATGTAGAGACAAAAAACAAGGCCTTACAATGAAACTGGAAGAACTGTACGAGGACATTTTTTTACAAACATAAGTAGGTACCTTTTGAGATTTGAATTAAATAATCCTTGTTGTATCAGAAATCACAAGTATGTACATATCAGTCTGAAGACGTCCATTGCTGCACAAAGCCGGGAAGGATCTACACGACTAATATATAGTCACTCGCCACCCTCAACTGCCCGTTTTTCGTTGCCATAACGCGGTCCATCTAGTGGGCCTTTATTAGCTCAGTGACATGACATAAGATCATAGTTGTCAAAATAGTACATTACTATCAAGGCCGGGACGAAAGCCTCGCTTCGCTCGGCGGTCTATATAATATCTTCGGCTAGCAACCCCATATTTCCAGTCGATGTAGGTATGTATAGTTCTTTTCTCAAACATGCAATGAAATAAACAACAAAAACATCACAGTTTTATTTTATTATATGCATAGTATTGCATGGTGACATAATGTCATGATGCCTGTGCCGCAAATGTATGTGGAATGGAATTAAAAAGAGCACTTTGCCGGCTCAGATCTTTAAGATTTGTATTAAATTCCATTAACGACCTCTTGTCCTAGTCGCACCTGAAACGTCATACTTCGCAGCCTATTATAAGGAACATAACAACAATATTTCATTGCATGTTTGAGAAAAACAAATTGCTGCTCACCATTGGTCCTCGCTACATCCGATGGCTTGCATCTGCCCCCGCGCGTGACCCCGCCGAGCCAGCGGGGGTCCCCGCGGCCCCGAGGTAAAGGCCGTCATCCATTACCCCCGTCAACAGGTGGGTGACGGGAACATGACAATGCCAGGCTTCTAATGCGATCTGCTGTTCACTACGATAGCGCGGGAAAGGCAAAAGTCATGTTTACGCAATTCATGTTTAAATAATTCTGGAACAGCTAAGGGCAGGTTGCACGAAGAACAAAATTCGTGATTATGCATACCGTCAAGTAGCTTATGGTGCATTCAGACCAAACGAGCATTCGCTATTCTAACCCCCTACTCTACGAAATTCGATCATTACACAAAACGTGATTCGTTGATTTCGTAGAGTGGGGGATAGAATAGCTCGTTGGTCGTTTGGTCTGAATGCACCTTTACATACTTGTCTCTTGTAGAAAGAAAGTACTTAGATTGAATATTTTCTGCGAGCTAAACGTACGTGAAGTACACTTTTAAACAATTTATTATTCATTTTCATATAATTACTCAACAAGTCGTAAAATGAGAAGGTAATTTAATAGGTATAGGGCAATTTTAAAATCTTCAAGTCGAAGTCGCATTAATTGAGATTTCCCCGATGTGAAATACACATCACTAAAAATAGATGTATCGCAGTCACACATGTTATAATACTTATAATGTATTAAAACGAGAGATAACAATAAAACATATCGGTACAGAACTGATTAAACAATACCTACCTAAGGTTCACCTGCACAGTGCACAATGTGTTGGTTAGGCCATTAACACAAGGTTTTAAAACGGTAAGTATTCTCAAAAATGTACAGATTTAACCAGTCAGTTAATTTGTTAGCCCTAGATCGTACAAGTGACCCTAAAGCTGTAGGTATATACGACACGAATTGTATGAACGTTCTCGGGTTCTCACCAGTCCCAGACACACCTAACATCAATAAATCCGACATCCATCCAGCGGTACAATTCAGATCAAATTAATTACACTCTCACAATTAAAAAAACATCTTAATAACATCGAGTTCATAAATGGTGATTTATCAAACGTTTTTTCCGTCATTAGATTCGCGTTGGCTCGTGATTTATGGGCCGGGCCGCGGAGACGCCCGGACTAGCGCCTGCGCAGCGGGACAGAGCGAGCGACCCGGTAATTGAGACTGTTTGTAATTATTCACTGCCGTGGCATTTGCGGGTTTGAAAGCTGCATTTATTTACTGTTTTAATTCTAAACACTAATTTTAATTTATTTAAAATCGCATGTACAGTCAAGTGCAAAAATAAGTATCGAAAGAATCCGCTCATAAATATGTTACGTTACGACGTTCTTATTACACAGAATTAGAGTGCACTGGGACATATTTTTGAACATTTTTGTGTACACCTTATTTTGTCTTTGACTGTACCTACTACCTCGACCTACCTACGTTCTGGCTTGATATGGTTTTACCCTCACTAATATCAATTAGTGTACGAAAAACCAAACAAACTGGGTTAAACTATCATTCTGAATCTGTGTGAATGATTGTAATGAAATAAAACATTATTAGGTGTATATTATATACTTACTTAAATTGGTACTTCAAAACACTTTATGATTATTTAAACTATAGCTTTGTTTAAAATGTATCGCCATACTTAAACATTAAAAAAATGTATAGTTTTGAATTTTTAGCATTAATAATATTTTTTATACATTTGCGTATGACACCCGTACAACTGTAAATTTTGTAAATATATTCTAGGTTTCCTGTCTGGCTTGTTTGCGTGGTGATTAATATTTTAAATACGTGATATTGACATTGCAATACTTATAGTCTTTTTTATACTTACTTATAAATTAAGTTTTGGACCATTCTTAATTACTAATATAAATTAAGTTTGGTCCAAATCAATTCTTTACATATGTACAGTCACGGACAGAAATATTTGACAACCCTTGTATACAGACTTTGTACCTATAGTTGATCTAGTCACGTCCCATGGACTGGACACATGTTACTACATATATATGTGTTAGTTTTTAGTAAAACGTTCCACTTTATCGCTTACCATAAAGATTTCCTTATATCTTCATATGAATAAACTGACAAAGCGACTTTAAGCGACTGAAACTGACTTTATTGCAAACGACAAAGTGGGACGTTTTGTGGGATAGTTTATTCATATGAAGATACAAGTAAATCTCGTCTTTATGGTAAGCGACAAAGTGGGACGTTTTACTAAATACTAACACATATATCGTCTTTCCAAGGTAGTAATAAGCCTAAATTATATTCATATAAAATATGTTATACCTATTTTATTTATTCTTCAAATCAAACTTTCTTTTCAAAATATATTGTAATATGAGAAATTAATATACGATTCTATCATAAAACTGTAAAAAACATAAACAAACAACCATTCAACCCTTCAAGAGATGTTATAAATAGTGTCACAACCATAAATTATGAGAGGTAGGTAAATATTGTTTACGTTCAACTTTCAATAAACAAAGACAGTCTGTTAGGAGGTATAAACAACCAACAAAGGTTTTATAACTGTAGCAATACAAATATGTTTTTGCGGTTTGTATATATAGTCTTACACTTGTAAGTCTATTACTTTATCATTTGACTAGTTGCAAGAATAATTTTGTCCTATTGCAATAAACCTATTTGGTAAAATGACCATGCAGTGTTGGTGTTTTGTAATAAAACCGTTGTGTTTAGTGAAACGGAACCCGCAGAAAAACCGATGTTACGTAAAATAAAAATATGAAACGTGTTTATTAAGTCACACTATTATCAGTTACTTAAAAGTAACATTATAATGTAGTAAAATGGTGATTGAATTTACTATGGTCATTGCGATACATTTAATATGCCTGTGATACTTAAACTGTTATATATGAAAGGGGCTAATTATGTGGATCATGTCCTAAAATAGCAAGAGATGCATTTTGATGATAACATTTGCTACTCTGATACTACCTATATATTATGTACTGGCAGCAGTAATTTTGGAGCAGGTTGACGTTTCCGGGGTTATTTGTGAGAATTGTGAATCCTTGGCTTAGATAACACAGATAAATTAGTAGACAGCAGCCGAGTAGCCGAACTATCTTACTCGAAGCATTAAATTGCTGATTTTGGTTTCTGATCAGGAAAAATATGCACAAGATATAAATCGAAGTCTTATGGTGGTTCCGCTTTAGTCGTTTGTCGTCATTGCTGTCACCTTCTAACTAGCATGTAAGTGCAAAAGTGACACATGTCACTATAAATGACGAACCATCATTCACGCCACCAGGAGAGTGATTTTTGAATCTTACTGATATTTCGTCCGTTATTTACCCCCATTTTTGATGTACTAATGCCACCAATGATTAATTTGACAAATTGAGTATGCACAATTGTTGCCACAGTTTGGCCACTGTTGTTCTCACTTACCTATATTAAATGTATTGTTACATCGTAGGTCAACCCAGACGGGACAATCGGGAAAAATTTTTTTTTTTTTTGTTTTATTGATATGTATGAGATGATTCATTGAGTTTTCGTTTGTCTTTATTACCGAGATGGTAGACAGATTGAAAGTCGAACACGATATTTCCAAGAGTGTCATGAAAACATCGGACATTCTTGGTATTTCGAAAAGTTAAGTTTTAGAGCTTTGGAGGAACACAAAAACAAGAGATCTTTACTTCGCCTCAGAATTCGGCACAAAATTTTATTAACGTTCAAAGACAAGGAGGACGAATTTACTTCCGCGGCAATACGTCGAAAACTGCACGTTAAAAAAAAGAGGTCAAACTATTGCAAAGGTAAATTTATTTTATTGTGATTTTCAATTACCTAGTATTTTAATTTAAGTATACTCTTATTTAATTAAATTTAATACTCTTATTTGAAACTTACTTTACAACTTGTGTATCAACATATACCCTCTGCTGTTTTTATTGTGCTGTTCCTGATATAATTTTACCTGTTAGTTATTAGGTCAATTTAGTCCGTAGGATTGTTGTAGGATTGTTGAATTTCACTTTAGTAAATAGTAAAACCTTACGTTTATTACATAGACACGTTTTTAATTGCATTTTAAATTTATGTAAGCGACATATTAAATATATCTTTGAATCACAAATGAAGTATATTATTTAAGTGAAATTAATAATTAATAAAAAGCTACAGTTTTGAATGAATACCTTTCTTTGTTGGTATCGTGGATAACCAGCTGAAAGACTGCGTTTTCATTTTCGATGCGATTGATCTTTTTATTGCTCTTCTTTTGTTAGAGTTTAATTTGGTCAATATTTTGTTTAAAAGCTCGTTATCGCCGTTAAGCTGGTGAAAATACGCCAGTGAGATTCAAAAACGGCTCGTTTTTATATTAAGCAACTAAATATTCAGACTGTATTTTGTTTTCGAATATTCTCGATCGAATAATACCTACTAAATACATTTTTTTTTTTTTTTTTTTTTTTTTTTTTTTATGCTATAGGTGGCAAACGAACAGACGAATCGCCTGATGGAAAGCGATTAACGTCGCCCATGGACACCCGCAACACCTTTAATTAATTTAAACCTATTTATTTTATGCGAAGTTTACTTTAGCATGACATAGGTATACAATTCGTCAGTAGAATCTAAAAAAGAATAAACAAATATGGCTGACTTTTCATAGCTAACGTCTTTAACACATATCGTGAAACACGTTCGCAGATATATCTTTAATACTAAAAACATCAATAATTGTATTTGAAATCAAGGTTTAAGATTTGAAGTTCGTAATAAAACCAAAATTGGGTTCTAAAAGTGCATGACTATGGAATAATAATGCAAGTTTATATTTTTTTATTCTACTGACAATTGATATACATGACATTATTCAATACCTAAAACCCGAATATAATTTATGGAGATTTAACAAACTTTTCTACAGCCAACTATGACAGTTGCAGCGCACGCGTTACGAGTGTTTCCAATAATCAGCGCCCCAAGCTCCAATAACAGTTTTTTTCTGTTTCCAAGTTTCATTGTCTCATTAATGTTTCAGTTTGTCTCCAACAGGATTTACAACTGCCATATATTACGCCCGTGGCTACAGTATGCCCCTGAATGGTCAATTTGACAAAAGAATGGTAAATTCGACAAGAATAGCCAATTTGACAAAAGAAAGTACGTCAATGCAGCGTTTAATTTGTTTTGGTTTGAGAGTATAGCTTCTTTGTTTACGCGTGAGTTCGTTATATTGTTTTGATTGAAAATGTTTATTTAAAACACTCCGGGGGGCAAAATATTGTTTTTGTATTGTTTAGAACCAAAATCACGTCATTCCATAGGCAGGACGATTTCAGAGTGTCAAAAATATTTTAGATGGGTACCTGTACCAACCTACTTTCTATACAGACTTGCAGCGATCTCTAATTTAATTTATATCGACGTAAACTTTCTTTGAAACTAAGCAGCTTAGTACATATTTATGGTACGTAGCCAATATGTATATACTAACTTACCTTTGGCTTGGGCTTTAGGCTTTACTTTCACACTCGTTCACAATTTCTTATTTACCGCCCATAGCCCCACACATTGTACTATTATTAATTAGGAGAAAACTACTCAGGAGTCCGCTACTGAGTAATTTTCTCCTAATTTTCTCCTGACAAACTGGACGCAATAAGTAAATACTTGATACAACCAATAATTTTGCTATGAAAATGAGGTTTGTAAAAATTTATATAATTATACTCGTTGTTCGAATTTCCCACAGCACCTTTTAAAAATCAATCAACGCCATTACCAATTCGAAATCAACATTTATAGTTCGTAAAATCAAACCATAAACCTTAGACAAAAAATAAATTTTATTACTGTTTCTTTTATACACGACATTAAACATTTAATAGTGATCGTCGCGGTAATGTGTAGTTTGATATACTGACACACGAATTCTTTGATGGCTTTATAGCTCAAATAAAAGTTTTCGTGAATTCCATAACGTGCATCGATACGATCCACAGTTGTTTCACAATAAAAATTTTCAAAACCGGCCAAGAGCATGTCGGGCCATGTTAAGTGTAGAGGGTTCCGTAGTGATTCAAAAAGGGCTAGGTCGATTTTGTTCATAATGGTTTTATTTTAAGTACCTATTCTATAAGCCCACTATTCATTATTTTTTGGAACTAATGGATCAAAAGTTAGGGGGGGGAAATTTTTTATTTTATTTTAGACCGGTTAGAAGAAACGTTAGGATAATGTTAAACGTAAGTATAACTAAATCCTGTTCGTCGTTAAAATAAAAACAAGATTATAGCTTAATAGGACATTAGCAAATTGATAGGAGGCAATGTAGAACGTATTGGCTGCAATGCCCTGAATGTTGAGGAATGTTAAATTTGGGCATCGCACACAGCCTTGCTAGGTATTATAAATCTTACACATTCACGCAATTTTTATTGGTATGGGAATCGAACATCTTTTGCAAGTAATGCTCTTATGCCTGTGTCATTAAAATGTCACATCTATGTAGATGAAAAACTTAACGAAATAGGGTGTGAGTACAAACTCGCACCTGTATTGATACCAAATTTTCCATTAACAAAGAAAATACCAAATGCGCATTATAACGAAAATATTAGCTAGCATTGATTACTATTTGGCAAAGATTTCATTTATTGACATGTAGAATCTGTGTTTACAATATCAATCTTAACTTTTCATACAACTGGACGTAAACATAAATTAAACATTGAAAAGTAACTGAGCAAGGAGTTCCTTCCGTGAACGTCATTGTCACCAAAATGGGCAAGATGGCCGCCCGCTGCGTTACGTTCCGCGCATTGTCAGTTTTGTCTGTGATTAAATAATAGTTGCGTTGTCTTAGTCCGCGGGAGCGGCTGAGGCGATCCATCACCGCTACTGCGCGGTTTAGTTGCATTCCGTTATGCACTTTTGAGTAACGAGCCCTGTTTAGAATACAGGGTGTGTTTTATTTGACGTATTTTTAAAAGCTATAATTTTGATGTATTTGACATATAGTTAACGACCTATAGCTATGATTTGACTTATAGTTAAGTGAAAAAGGTATTAATTATTTAAACGGAAACTATGTAATACTTTCTTACATTATAAATGTATATATTTTCTGACGTAAACTGCTATTTCTTTGATTAAAAATAAAGCAATCCCATGTTAAATAATTACTTTTAACTAAAATATATTTTAGAGCAAAATATGTACATGTAAAAATATATTTAGAGGTATTTAGAGCTTAGAAAGTTTGTTTACTAAATAGGATAACTATGTACCTACATCTTACCAATCCGCAAAGCCTAACTTGCGATTTCGTGTTCTTTATTTAATGACGTCATTTTTAAAAATCGTCATCCTGTAGACTTAGCACGTCATTACCCATTGTCCTATCCTCATTGTTATACAGTGGCCGTGAATGGCCAGCCTAACGCTGTTTACAATTTGCAGTAGTAGAAAAAATAACTCAAGTAATAGCTCAAACTTCTTTTATTTTCAATTGTATCAAAGCGTGATAAGGGTTATTTTTGTGTGCATTTTTATTGGTCTTAAAATCCTATCATCATGAATATTACATTGTTTTCTCTAGAACAAAACATGGCTGCATGCGGCCAGCCAGTGCCTCCGTGTGGCGTTCTTAGAATGAAAGTTTGAATTGAACCCTCGATTTTGATCGATTCGTTATTTTATGTTATTAGGTGTAGGTTACTACTTAAAAAATCTGATTGATAGACAACAATTTTTTTTCACCGCTGCTACTCACTTTCCCCATAGCAAAGCAGTAAAGCGATAATTTCACAAGCACAATGAATTCTAAATTTGAAGGTGATTGGAACTATAAATATTTCTGGCCAACTAATAACATATTGCGTGGGCACAGCTTCCTAATGTTTGCAACAAAAACACTATTAATATTCAAAACAATGTCAGCACGACATTTAAAATAAATGTCTCAATCGCAACTTGATTGGGAACTGGATGTTTTAATTAAAAATAATCTGTTATAATGCGTCCATTGATCAGCTATTAGCATAATTACTTGATCGGAGTCCTATAAAGTGTTGATAATCATAACAAATATAACAATCACAAGTTTGGCAGATTTATGACCTGTGATTGGGAACTGCTTTAGTAATGTCCAAAATGAAAGGTTAAACACAAGACTAGAATAATTATTTCCGATTTATGTAGTTTAGAAGTTAAGGACAAATGCCTGATAGTTTAACGCCTGCCCTCTCACATCAAAATGTGATATACACTCCAGTATATCTTCTAATGATCAACGAAAATAAATCTTATCTGTCATCAAGACTGTTACTCTTACTACATAGTCTTACTACTTTGACAACATACTCGATGACCGCTGTTAGCGCGGTAGGCATAACACACGACCAATTTAGTGCTTCTTGGCGTCCATAGAGTTTGCATTGCACCTACATACAATGCCTACCTAGGAATATTTAAATGCCTTGTTGTATTTGTTTTCTGAGAATTTAAAATAAAACGTTGGTATAATTACAATACCTACCTACCAACAACATTGCACTTTTTGAAAATTGCTTCATTATTATTGGCCACGCTCAAACACTTAACGATTTATTAGTGGTATGACATGAATCACATGTGAAATGAATCGGTTGTAAATCCTTTAACAAATTTATTTATAGTAAAACACTAGATTGTTGTTTATGGCGGCTATTGTTTGTCGTCAGATGAAAGACGTCCAAAGAGAATAGAGATTTGTCGGTTTGTCCGTGGGCTTAAACAATAAACCACCCAGACGAGGTGTGAACCTCCTAATAAACCTTTTGTTATTGTTGTCTTATTAGATGACGACGATTAGTATACAATGAAATTTATAATCATTTTCAACGAATCCTACAAGTACAAACTACATTTCAAGTTACTTAGTCAAGATCTAGTCTATCTAGTCATGGTCATGTGCAAAAATAGCTCCGTATTGAAGGAATTGTCTCATAATATAGTGCAGTAGCCGTACCATGAGCTGCCGCTACGTTATTAACGCGTGTTTACTTTCTATCCGACTCGCTCGCACTAATATGCCGCATATTATATGCGAGTACGAGCGCAATGGTAGGGGCTAATTCAATCTTATTCTGCTGGGACAATTTTTCCGACGTTTCGTTTAGTGTGGGAAGTAGGTATCTAGGTATGTCATCTCAGACCGAGGAAACGGGAAGTGTCGGAGGGCTCGGCTCAGCATGGACTCAGTCGCCGCGGAATATTCTAATGTGTATCAGCCCGTCGGCGTCGACATCCTAGTGGATAATATTAATAAGTAAAAAAAATACTATTTATGTTAACCATACCATTTACCGGTTTTCTAAAAGTATTAAGTATTTTATTATAAAAAAATAATTTTATAGCTTTCAATTGAATTATTATAGACAACCTTTAAAGTCACATATAACTTAATTAACCTATTAAGTTAGTCAATTTCCAAAAGATTCTCACTGTAAGTAGCCACCGCATCTTTCTAATTAAGACATTTTGGGTTCGAAACTAAATCACATTAAATATCGATACGGTCAATCTATTATGGGATCAAATCAGAGATAATGAAGCCATTTCAAAGACAAGTGAACGTAAGCACAAAGATAAGTCTGGTCCTTCTGGCACAAATTTGAATTTTAATATTCTATACAGGGTGTAACAAAGAAGAAATAGCAGTGATCTGTTTAAGGCCATTATTCAGTAACTAGGTACTTATCGCAATGCATTTTATGTTTGAAATAAAAGTCGCTGTTTATTTTTAATTTTTATATAATATTTGTAGAGTAATAGAGTTGACCTAACTAGCTAAACAGTTTCGATTTCGACATACCTATTGTTCCATATTCCATACAAAGAAAAATAAATACATTGTGAAAAACCATACCTATATAAATTCCCCCTGCATCCTCGGTACAATGCCACAAGGAACAATTTTAGATGTCGGGTAGGTTAATTAAGTTAGTTTGCTTTAATATAAATGAGTCCAGATTTTGTTAATAAAGATTTTATTTTAATTAATTGGCATAGAGAATATCTTACAAATATAAGTATGTTTACGCCCTAATTGGAGAGAGAAATAGTTGCACGAATATTTTTTTCTTAAAATAGGTTCGATTACTAGCTACGTGCAAGAACTTTACTTTAAAATCGCACCTAAATCTCTACACTTTTTACATCTAAGGTATATTTAAATACTAAGTTTCTAATAACCGTAATTTAACGATTGCCTCTGGAACAACAAGGAAGACTTCAAATTGAACATGTTTAATAATATCAAAGCCGACGCCGCATGTGGAACATACAGTCCAATAACGTTGATATATCGGCCTGATAAATCTATTAGGCGACGACGTCTCCATTGGTGACGATATTATTTTAATGTTATTATTCGGATTATGCGGCGGCCATATTTATTGCGTTCGAATAATCCTTTTTGATACGCCGCTTAAGACAAGGGACGGGGGGTACAGGGTGGTAAAAACGCCGTGGCTGTAAATAATTATAATATAATAATAGGTGAGTGGCGATACCGTAGACCCCTAGTTCCGGCATATTTTTAAAAGCGGTATTATCTTTATTTCAATTTTTTTTACCATGTCATTAGAGATTAGATACTTTTGACAAATCATCATGTCATCGTGACTGAAAATATCATACTACTCATATCCTACATATATTGTACTAAAACTTAAGTGACTACACTTATGTCACCAAACTACAATAAATGGTGGTTTGTGTCGGAAACTGAGTACTCTTACATTTCTTAACAGTAATGGTGGACAATCATAAATAGGTACCTACTTACATAAAGTAACTACAAAGCGACCAACAGATAAGTGCATTCTCAGGCAACGGCCTGCGAAGTTTAAAATAAGCCCCCTGGGAGGTTTGAGGAAGTTTCAGGAGAGACGATACAATTTTGATATTACATAATTATACGTAAGTATAAAATAGTATACTAGGTAGATACTAGCTACTACAATGATTACTTCTGAAACTTAATTCAATTTCCAAAAAATCCTGTACCTAAGTGCCATAAGTGCGTTGCCTCTTCTCTTGTTGTTAAAGGTTAGTGAACACATGTGCTCCTCTTAAACGCTACCTTTATGCAACGTTTCTAGGGTTTACTGCGCGTTGATCCTACTTAGGTGTAAACGCTTGTAAAATACGCTCAGGACTCAACGGGGACGATTTATTTATGGACGAACCAGCTCCCTCCACCCCTCTTGTTCACTCCAAAAACCACCTTCAAACCTACATATTACAATATTTTTTCCTTCGACTCCACGAGACTTAACCTTAGGAGAGTGAGGTAAGGTAATGTGAAACGTAAGTCAACATTCGTTGGATTCTTTTTAACTTGTCTTGACCTTAGTCCTTGGAAATGGAAGGCTTTACCTCGGATAAATGAGCACCGTAAAGAGGTGTGCGGCTAATTTACTTGTCATCTGCGACTCCTCGGTTTTAAAGCGATTTCGCAGCGTGACGGAAGGCATATTTATTCTTGTTTATATTGTAAAGTAAGCGATTTATATGAAAATCGCAATTAAGTCCCCCGTCTGAGCCGTTCGTTGATGTCAAGATTTACCTTACTATCATATTTTTACTTAAGCTAGTAAAACTTACAAATTGCAATATGAGATGTGATTCTACACTCTCTATTATGGGTCACTAATAACCTCACAGACACCGTATACAAGAGTCATACTGAACATCTTTTAGTATGAAAGTAACGCCAAAACAGTGAAAAAAATAACTTTCAAAATCAAGATTATTTCGCGATTTTGGGGCTACTCCCATACTAAAAGATACTAAGTATGACTTATCCTAATATACGGTGTCTGCAAGGTTATTAGTAGTTCATGATACACCGTGTATATTTTCCCTCTAGAAAGGATGTTAATTCCAAGGATCGGACAAACGCCCGTCATTTTGAAAACATAACCCTGTTCTGTACAGTAGAGACTTCATTACCTTTTTATGTGGACATATTTTATTTAATAGTATTTGTTTTTAATAACACTGACACAAAGTAACTTTTTTAGAGATCCCAACTCCTTACTTGTACACACCATGTTTTTGACCAATAAACGATTTCGAATTTTTGATATCGATTTATAATCCATTGAGTGAAGGTACATATCTTTCTCTGTTACCGCGGTAGTTATTCATGAATTAAAATTATTCAAATGTATTATATCGAGTATAATAATAAATTATAAATATCTCATAAAGTAAAACATGTTAACATCATATGATACGGAAGTCTCTACTGTACGGAACAGGGTTATGTTTTCAAAATGACGGGCGTTTGTCCGATCCTTGTTAATTACCCACATTGCAGGAAGAATACCCCACACGTCTTACCAGTAGCCGTAGCAGTTGGAAAGTACTTGTACAAGATAAGTTAGGTTTACTCGATACGTAATGCATTCTATCGCGCTTGCACCGACATATTGGAGCGAGTGTGATGGTCTGCTTTACTTATCGAGTAAAACCTAACGTTACCGATACTCGCAAAGTCATGGTACGGCTACAGGTGGTACTGTCGAACACAACACTAGAATTTTTGGTTGTGCTGCAAATTGTTGTGTCTAAAGATCTCGCAGCCCGCGGCATAAAATATTAGAGCCGGTGTTTTTAGAACCCATGAGTCCATACACCAAACAGTGAACAGGAAAAATCTAGATAAGAGAATCCAATCGGTGGATTCATACTGATCGAGGCACCTAAATTATTTTAACGCTTATTAAAATTACATGTCTTAAAATTAATTCTAGTACATAATTAAACTTTTCAAATTAACGCTCTACTCCAAAATTTACAAGTATATAAATAGTTACTTTATAACACACTCAAATAGAGTCGAGTTTGTTTAATATGTACCCCTAAACATCCATGATTAGGTAATCCTTTAACGCGACACCGAAGAGCTCCTTTCAGAGCCCATGTCAACGGTCTAAGGAAGTGGATCCTGTTTCCGTAAGGCCCCGCCTCATGCGTGCCTATAGATACTTGTGCGTTTATGTACGCACAAGCCAAGCCGCCATTGCATGCATTCTTTCCATCTACACAGAACTAAACCTTCCTGCCATACCTCTACTAGATTAGAAACTATTCTCATTAAATATTCACTAAACGACAATATTCTGAAATGTGAAAAATTTTCACTAATCTCACGAAAAGGCAGAATTGTTACATTAACCTCTCGAGGTGAACATTGCCAACTTATAGTCTAAGAATGAACTTTTAACAGTTATCTATTAATTCTTATATATGAGGGTCAGAATCACCATTCTTTCGATAGCCTTAACGTCATAGAGGGGATGTATGTATAAGGGTAATTTCTAAACTGTCAAAAGTTAATTCTTAGAAATATCAGACTATACGCTGCTGGCTTGGCAAATAAATACATTATATAATATTATAAATAGCCTTGTAAGGGATTGCATATACCCGAGAAATTTGACCGGTGGTTGCTAAGACCGAGTGGCCGAGGGGTACAGGCATCAGCCGCGAAAGCTGAGTACGTGGGTTCGACCTCGGACATAGGTGATCTTGGTCGTTTTTCTTTGGTATATGACATCTAATATTTATAATTTATATAGTATTAAGTAGTGTGGCTACTGGAGAAAAAATAAAAGTACAAATCAAAATATTTTGTTAATAAATAATTTGATTTGTATTTTCGCAATATGTTCATTATATAATATAACAGTTATACCAATCGTCAGTGGAATCTACTTATGAGTGACTTTCCATAGTATTTGACATTTTGACACATCGTGAAACACGTTTCTCAGATGTATCTTTACATTAATACTAATAAATATAAATCTTCACTAAAAATGTACGTGGAATAAGATTTTAAGTTGGTAATAAAACCAAGATTGTGTTCTGAAAGTGCGTTATTATGAAATAATACAAGTTTTTAGGTTTGTTTACATTTTAATTTAGATTCTACTGACGATTGGTATACATATTTACATCACTGGCAGGGTAATGTTTATCCGTTAGTCAGGTAAACTAGATAGTCAAATTATAATCGTGAGTCACCGGGGCTAGTGACTATTGACGAATTGAAACGGTTTTCTAAACATCACGTCCTTTTGATCTCGTTCTATCATATCATCCCGTTTCAATTGTACATTTATCATTTCCCAAGAATTTGCCTGTCAAAATGTTTCCTCCCTGATTTGATTAGAGCAGCAATGGCGGCCGAGCTTTTAGAAAAAACGGGCGCGCAGGGTGTCAGGTTACCTTCCAAGGGTTACCCGAGAGGCTTTATGCGCTCGCGCAACACCTGTACAAGAGTGTTGAGGCTTTTGAATGAGGAAGCTTTGAAAGCCCGCAGTGCGTATTGTGGATAAATAAGCACTTAATTCAATTCGGACGATTAAATGAATTGAGCTTCAATGATTTTTTTTTTATATTATGTCGCCTGCGATTGCAGATTGTAAACAGTCGGTCTTCTTTGCCATTTGTTAAATCTATAATCTTTATAGCGACGGCTCATTGTACAAATACTGACGTACCTACCTACCTACCTTAATTCAGTAATTATGTTTGCTTAGGTATTTTCGTTTACAACGCTTCGTGTGTTTATATTGATTTTAGCCTTTGGACTAGTACCAACACTCGGTTGTTTTACTCAAAAATATTACTTATACCAAACAAAATTGTTGAATATTTATCGTTGCAATTCGGAAATAATAACAAAAGTCAATACTGTGAGCAAAATACGTGTAAAATTACTTTTGTATGATTATGTTTATATCAATAATATTCAGGTTGGCCCACTACGTGCCACTACTCTTAAAGAGCAAATAACATGTTTTCTAGCTTGTGTGATGAAAATAATAAGTTGAATATTACCAGTATACAACACGTACAGAGTAGTGCGAGCGCGATAGAATGCTTTACGTATAGAGTAAACCCTTACATAAGTAGGTAACCTTTACTTTTCAACTAATGGTAAGTACCTTACCTACGGCTAAAGTTTGCCACTTGCGCCTGAAACCGTAAACTTAATTTCAGATTAATGCTTTTCGTAACTGAAATTTGACGCAATACGCATCCCAAGTAAAAAACTTCAAAAAAACTACAGTTTTTAGTAACTGATACTTATTAGCGTAACACGGGTATTCTTTGTCGCTACAGACGTATTGAAACAACACGGCAAACAGGTGTCGGGTTACACACAGCTGGGACTTGACAGAAGTCTGTCATAGAACTGGTGGTTCCTGTAAAAACTAATGTTTTTTCGTGGACAAAAATAGTAAAACACAATTTGAGTAGGTATCGAAACTAGGCTAGCTAGGATGGTCATGTGTAATGTGTAGGAACAAACACCTACACATCTCAATAAGAAATATATTACAGACTTTCAGCGACAAGTAAGTATTATTACAAGACTCTTTATTGTCTTTATTGCACACCCCATAGAGATAATAAATATTAATTATACTGTTCTATTATTCATGTACCTACAGAGTGGGCACCCCAACTAAAGCAAAAGTGTTGCTAGTGATTCCTTAGAATATCAACAGTAATCCCTTTTCTCCTTTTTTACGTGTCGGTAGTAAACAAGGATCCCTTATAGTTTCGCTATGTCTGTCTGTCTGTCTGTCTGCAGCTTAGCTTAGCGACTGTTAGTGCTAGAAATCTGGAATTTGGTATAGGTTTACCTACCTACTAGTCATTTAAAAAATGTCGAGGTGTAATGTAATGATTTTAATTTTTTAAATTATAAATATTAGATGTCATATACCAAAGAAAAACGACCAAGATCACTTAATGTCCGAGGTGGGGATCAAACCCACGTACTCAGCTTTCGCGGCTGATGCCTGTACCCCTCGGCCACTCGGTCTTAGCAACCACCGGTCAAATTTCTCGGGTATATGCAATCCCTTACAAGGCTAGGCGCCTTTGACCATTCTCTAAGGGCAAGCAATACATGCCTGCACCTCCTATTAGAATACTTTACAGTTTTCTAGAATAGCTAGAGAGAGCTGGTGCTACCATCTATTGAACGTATTACGAAACCACAAATCAAATTGTTCATTAACTAAATATTTTGATTTGTACTTTTAATTTGCTGAAACCGTATAGTAAGAGGTATCGTTTAATCTTACGTCTTTTAAAACGTATAAGGGTTTTGTGAGAAAGCTTTTTTCTAAAGCCAACATTTACAGAGATGTTCGGGCCAGAGAAAAATATTGTGTCCTCCCTCCTCTAACTTTAAAAAAATAAATATTTTTCATCACACTTGCTGTCCAAGCGCGCCATTGCTTGCGTGCGTAGTGCGAGTAATAGAAAAGTTAAATTCCCTAGGGAATAATAGAAATTTCAGTACGTCATAGAATAATATTTTGTCTGAAAACTTATTTTTTTGTCCGCAAGTGTGATGACATTGTATGCGTCACGGTCGGTACGCGAAATACTAACTCGAGTGACGCCCTACGCCTACGGCGTCGGGCTTCTGACACTCTCGTTAGTAATTTCATACTTACCTCCCTTGATGCACAATGTACTATTTTTCATATTAGTGTTATAGAATACTTTACATTAAAACTAATTCGAACATAATCAGTCCAGCAGTTTTTGAATAACTAAGGAATCCTACACTGAGCATGGCCCAACATGCTCTTGGCCGGTTTTTTATATTTGCATATCTGCAAATGTCAACCGAAAGTTCAGATAATTAGTAACTATGATATGATATGATTATATTATGTATATAACACTCATTCCTGCAGTCAAACAGTTTTGAAGGGAACCGCATTAGATATAAGTTTATTGCATAGGTAGACTGATATATAAAAATAAAATACTGATTCAAAGTTGCTAGCACCAAGCCACATACAATCATACCTACATATGTATACCGTAGGTAGGTAGTATATGCTTATTTTGAATTAACTTCAAGTAGGTAGTAAGTCATAAACATTGCGTTATAAATTGGAAATGAATGATCGCATTCTTTTTAGCAGTTATTTCACCTTCGGAGGGTGAACAAAATACTGTAGTCTATATATGTGTATTTCAATAAAAAAAATCACATCAAATCTTACGAACAATTACGATTAATTACAGCTGACAATTGTAGTTTTTTATAGTAGATAATTTATTTTATTATTAATTAGAAATATTTGATTGTTAAGTAATTATAGTTAGCATCTAAAAACGTTTATAGGAACTAACTTCATTATTAATAATAATCCATTGTAGAATAGTGACAAGTTATTTCATTTTTGCTCCTTTTACAGGGCCCATCCTGTATATTCCATATATTTCAACGGCAAACATGAAACCTGTATTTCGCATAAAAGTATACCTACCTAACATATCTACCTGAATAAGTATATACGTTAATTTTACCTAGGTGTAACTATTTCGGTGCAGCATTTATTTTCGAGTTAATAAAGACATTTATGTTCCCAAATTAAACTGGAATAGTTACGAATACATAACAAGAGCGATAACAGTCATATAAACCTTAGGTAATTGATCATCTCCCTAGAAAATAGAAGTAGAAATTCCATTATTTTATTTCTACTTGGTACGCTCCACCTAAATTGCTATGATAATGTACGATGCCGATGTCTCCTCATAGTAAAACATTAAATACTACACTAAACGTAACGTTAGGTTATGTTATACTCGTATCTGGACTGGAGCTTAGTAAATAGTGTTCATGTGTGCTTGTAGTCGCGGTGTCCTTATAATGTAGAGTTGGCTATGTTAGTTTTATGTACGAATTAGGCTGGTCCAGTCAAATTTGACTCTACCCAAACTAAACTAGTTTATTATTCTGATCTATTCAAACATCCGTTTTCTTTATACTCGTACTATCAAAACAATTTAACCGTCAAGTTATTGGGCTAGCACTTTATAACTTAAATATCGAATAAATAGACTAAATTAATTAACACGTTCGCCTCCAGTACTGTTTCACTAAGTGCTAATACTATGCCGATCTAAATTATCTGATAGAACTCATAGCCATGGACACGCATGTGTGACCGAACAGATTGTACTCTTATGCCAGCGACAAAGCACTTGTGTCAAAAACGTTCGTATTTCTATGGCACTGGCATAGGAGGAAGAACTTGATTTATGCTAGTGGCATAAGAATAAGGTTACTCAAATCACGTATGTGTGTCACTGGCATAGGAATCAGATTTTGTTGGTCACACACGCTGTGTCACCGGCGTCGAACGGTTTAAATTGCATTTTCTTCCTCTATAATCAATGAACCCCAAATTATGACATGCGTAGGTGTATGTAGAGTTTTAAAAATAATCTTCATACTCAAAATTTACCAAATCGTTACTTTTGGAAATAGAGTGTTTAGGTAGATACAAAACGCAGATTGATTTCTCGAAAATACAATTAACCCTTTTTATTCTTGACTTTATATTTTAATACACTTCAATAGAAAAGAATGACATTCAACACCTTGTTTCCCAGACGAATCGCACAGTAGGTATCTCTACACTCAAACGAGTGTGAACAGTACACCTCGGTTCCCACACCAGTCGGTTGCAATGAAGTGTAATGATTGACTCTTTGACTGTATGACAGTTTCGGGAAATACCTGTTAAGCCCAAAAGAAAGCAAATGCAATGGGATTTTGTAGTTAGTATCGCTAATCCTCAATCCTCTTGTCAGCTGTCAACTGATGTTTGAAAATTAAGAGCTTTTATCCGGTTAATTCTAAGAGATACCCAGATATAAGTATATGATGCTTATTGTAACAACTTTAAAAGAAATTTTATTCAGAAGTGCTATAGGAAAGTATTATAGTATTGAGTAGCTACCTACCACTTAGATCCTTTTATTTTAATCGTAAGCCATTCCAAGCCGAACTAAATTACTCTAGACCCAATAAGAACCATAGTACATTACGATACAAGTGCGAAAACATGAATTTCGAAACGAGTGGAGATAAATTAAAGCACGGATGTGCTTTAATTACTTGCTTTAAATGAAGGGAGTGCTTTAAATCGACTCGAGTTACGAATTTCCTTTTCGCACGTGTATCGCACGACGTTTTTCGACTTGACATAAAATGAACCACTTCTGGCACTAGCGTGTAAAAAAAGCACCATCTGTACTGAAAGACGTTTTTTTGCATTAGGTGCTCTCATGTAAACTATAGTGAAGCAACAAAGGTAAGTGAGTACACTGTAAATGATTTAAACGTTATTTCGACAACGCTTACGCCCTTCTTTCTACTGCCCTTTGAAAAAAATAAATATTAGAATTAATGTATGTGCTGCTGCCATCTACTGTCGAATAGCAAAAGTAAATGGAATATCCGTAGTTCTCGAAAGATGGCGCTAGTAAATCAGCGGCATCTACTGTTGAGTAGAATTAACAAAAGTTTCCCAATATGTCGTACAGATGGCATTAAATAGTACATTACTACCGAGGCCGCGAAGTGACTGGTTGCCGGCCGAATATATGTAGACGGCCGAGCGAAGCGAGGCCGGATAGTATTCGGACGGCAACCCGTCACTTCATGGCCGAGGTATGTATAGTGCTTTTCTCAAACATGCAATGAAATTAAACAAAAAAAAATATCTTCATTCTAAGAAATTATAAGTCAACTACATAACTAAGTCTTTGAAACAGAACAAAAGTCAAATACTTTTTTTTTATATTTTTAGTCCTTGTGGACAGGCGAATACACTAAGCAATACTGCCTTAAAAATCAAATACGACACCGACGCCTCATTTTTTTTTTAAGTTTGACATGTTTGAAAGGTGCAAATTAAAAAGCGGTATTAGACGATGAGGTCCGTTGGGTTCAATTAATCGCATGCGATGATCGGCGCCGACGGATCGCACCGTATAATACTGCTTTTTAAACATTATTTTGAGTAGTTATTGTACATAATACTTTAAATTATATAATTTAAATACGTAATTATAACTGCAACAATTAGCCAATCATTTTTTTTTATACTAATATTACTTACAGATAATTATTGGCTAAAAGCCAAGATGCCAGGTCACAACCCTATGTCAAATGAAAATTAAAAAAGAGGCACTTGCCGGCCCAGGCCGGCAATGGGGTACTTCCCGGTCGCTTTTTAGGCAAGTAACTACAACATTTCATTGCATGTTTGAGAAAATACATTTTTATTTCAATGTACCTATGCACAAAAAATACTGTTTTCAGCACTGGTGCGGAAATGTATTAACTTTGTACTTTTCTGCACGATCTAATAATCTGACAGCTGTTTGGACCAGACGCCTATCCTAGCGCCGTCTGGTGGCAGAAAAAATATCGAAAACCCTCATTGAGTAGTTAGTTGGTAGTTAGTTTGGCATATCTAACCTACTTTGTATTCTAAGTATAAAATTTATTTTGATGGTTTTAATCCTTTGAGGATTTAGTAATGGAGTCGGCTTTATATCGTTTCCCCTCTGCCAAAGACTTTGGCCAAGAATTTGTACATTGACCAAACCTGTTTATAAAAACTATTTCATTAATCGATTCTTCGCAGTCTTGTAATCGTTATGTACCCGTAACAAGCTCCGTCAAAATGCCTGTATGTGCTATGTATGGATTCAAAACTCGTTCAAATACATCATGTATACAAAATATGCGATACAATTTCATATCTTGCCTTTATTTGTTTATATTACAACATTTTATTACATAAAATTGTTCAAGAAAATCAAGTACCAGGGAATCGATAGCAAAATCGGTTTCAAAAATATCGCACACAATTCGTATTTTCATTTTTGACTGATGGAGAAAGTTTGACATTTATTGTATTCTCGTGTTTAAGGTTAATAAGGTCTACCCATCTTTAAATTTTGTAGGAAATATCATACTTAGTGAATCAAGTAAGACAGAAGACTCTGCCTTGGTCTAATGTTAAGCTTATAATATGTAAGCCAATAAGGTTGAATATTTATTGCGCTTATTTGGAATACGTATTACGCGCGAAAATACATAGTGATGTGAACGTTACTCTTTATGACACAATGTCGAGAGTAGGTATAAAATGTCGAGATACGGACACTTGTGTTTACGTATATTAGTGTTCTCATAAGTAAATAAAAACACAGTCTTATCGAATTCAATAACTTCATTTTTACAAGTGCTACTTAACGCTAGTTGGACCTATATTATAAATTGTATTTAGGTACTTACTAAAATATCACTAAGGAATATCAATATCACCGGCCTTATTGCAAAAACTTGTATGTATACGCACCTACGCACCATTCAAATTATATCCTTACGAGTATTCACAATTAAGCCTCAGTGAGTTTTACCCCAGCTAACTAAAACTTTCTTACTACAACAAAATAAATAATACTCGTATGTACACTTGTATGGACATACATCGTTTTCTTTCACAACCGCTAATTAATATTATTTATTAAATATTATAATTGATTTACGGATTTCGAAATGCACGTGATTGACCGAGACTTTCCTTACAGTTACAGCCTTCGTAGTCAAAGGTCGCGATAAACGAAAACATAATCAATTGAAGTAGGTTAATGGCAAGACATTCAGGCGGTTTTGTATTAAAATTGGTTGATTAATTAATAACTGTTACTAATTGTCTGTTTACTTTTATTTAAATACTCAAAACAACAATATATCGTCGGGTGAGAATGCAATTGTGCCAAATCCATTTTTAAGCAAAATCGGTTTTTAATGGTTCTTGATAGAATTTTTTTTTGTAGTTTATAACAGTAATCGATTTTTAAAAATTCTTATTTTATACTTCAAAAAAACATATATTTTTGTGCCATATCCTCAAACCGCAATACATAGTGATTACAATATTGTGCCATGTCCGGACATGACACAAATTTACGGTTAACAGCTATTTATCAGTGTGCCAAGCGACTAACCGATCAACATTTTTTTGACATAATCCATTAATCGATTTGATTGTATCGATTCGATACTTTTTTTTACCTACCCTCTCTTTTGATAAATGAATAAAGAAAGTAGGTTTGATTTATAATGATTTGTGTCATTCATACTTCAAGCTTTTATCTTAATAAGTTGGTGGTATAAATACCTACATCTCCCCTTGGATATTCGGCAGGCTCAGACCAAGCATGTGTTCAAGCATCAGTTGCGTAAGCATTTATTGGAAGAGTCTCGTAAATAGGATTCGTAGTAGTTTAGTAGCGGGTACTTATGTTATGTATGTATGTATATTATATTCTTTGTATGTATTTAAATATTTGATAATTTGTTTTTATTGTGTATTCATATTTATTAACAAATTAACATGTATTGTAGTATTTTTTTTTTGTTTGCTGTTTTAATTTTCTTTTACTTGTGTCTTTCACCGCACCAATACTTTTATTTTCTGTTTGGCCTAATGGTTGACTGGTAGAGAATGCCTTATGGCATTAAGTCCGCCTTTTGTACTTTATTTATTGTGCAATAAAAATAAAATAATATGTATAATTACGATAGTACCTAACTATAAATTGTAAGAAATGACACTACAGAAAAAGTGACCGAACTCCCAATGACTAGGACTGGAATCGAACCAGCGACCTCCTGCTTTCCTGCCATGCCATGCTATTTAAGTCCTGGCAACAGGAGGCCTCGGTCACTGTTCCTGAAGTACATATTATATGACATGTCTTTTAATTTATAGAGCGTGTAGTTAAACTGTAATTTTATTAGTTCATAAGAAATAATAACGTTAATATGTCATTCATTAGTAAATAAGCTGTTCTCATCGATATTTTTTCATATCGACATTAGCACTAGATATCGTTCAAAAGCTTATCATTTCACAAAATAGAGAAGGGAGATGGTACCTATTTACAAGAAAGTAAAAAAATGATTCACATAAATATTGGGTATCAATATTGGCACCATATTCACGTGAATAAATATGTCTCCATATTTGAGATAAATTATCGTCTTCACTTGAAATAAATCTAGTCGTAAAATAACTTTTATTTGCATAAACAATTGCTTTTTTGTCTACCTTTCTTGACATTGCACTAACATTTTGTGACACATCCATAACTTTGTGTCATATCATACATAGCAAGTTAAACATTTTCTTACCAAAATGGATATGGCAATTGTAAAACTACTTATATCTCATGACTATGATAAGTTAAACATTAATTGTAAATAACAAAAAATAGTAAATTAATATATTAAAGTGTCAGTTAAGTTAAATATTGCAAAATTATAAGACATTCCAAGAAATATTTTTTTTTGTTTCATTTCGCTCTCCTGTAAACCAAGGCAAGTGGCGTATAGCACAATTGCATTCTCAGCCGACGATATAGTACCAAGGTGCACGTCAATCTATGACGTTTAGAAAAATATATCGATACGATAATCTTCAGACACTTGAAAGCCATATTAATCGGTTCGATTACACCTACGTCGATAGTTTGAAATTGTGTCCGCATAGAAATTTTACTGTATTAGTGTGATAATTTAACTTAGTGTTGTGGTATTGTTTAAGTGTGCGTGAGTAGTAACGAGAAGAAGAAATGCATTTGTAGTTAGATCGTTTACATGTGTGCTACCTCGTCCCCCTCGGAAATTGGCAGAATGTTTTGTTAGGAAAGTTATAGCGATACCGTCTCCCCATACTAAATCCTCAAAGTTTTAATCCAATTATTGCAGCTGCTGGCAATTATTGGCTGATGGTTATTTTTCAATTTTCCTGCTAAAAGCAATCTAAACTTATACAAGTATTAGGTATACGGCTCTAAAACCACAAGATGCGTCAAGCGGATGTGAAACGCATGCAGGTATTTCCCCCTTGACGTGATGTAACTTCCATTGAGGAATACTCTATTACGGATAACCCTTATAAAAATAGCATGCGGAACATCTCCACTTTAGTCTTCAAGAAACATCCAACTACATTGTAAGACTCGTTTAAGAGTTAGCATCTAGTTGATCGAGATATTTAGAAAATGGAATTTCAAAATAAAGTGGTACTTGTAACCGGTGCCAGTTCTGGCATCGGCAAAGCGACAGCTCTCCTGTTCGCTTCGCGCGGCGCGCGGCTAGCGCTCGTCGGCCGCAACGAACAGAACCTGCGCGCCGTTGCGGCTGCGTGTACGAACGAGCACCAACTACAACAACTGCACATTGTGGCAGACTTGTCAACAGATGAGGGCTGCGAGAGGATTGCTAAACAAACTCTAGAACATTTTGGAAGGTATGAAACGATGTCACCAGGTGACCTTTCAAGCAAATTAACTGTTATTAGATACTTGGAGTAATAGATACCTAAGTATGCTAGTGTTCTAATGTGAGGAAATTAAAGGCTACAGGTATCCGAGCCCTGGTAGTGTGGCTAAAACTTGCATTTTGTGGACCCAATAAGTTTATTTGACGAAGAATGTGATGTTATTGTAAGGCGGGAATAAAAATGTAGCTATATACAAGTTTCATTCAATTTGTCTCCAGATTGGACGTACTAGTGAACTGCGCTGGCGTTGCAGCCATCACATCCTTGGAAACGGCGGATATGGCATCGTTTGACACAGTCTTCGGCACTGTGGTCCGCGGCGCGTTTAACCTGACGCGGCTGGTTGCGCCTGCGCTTGTTGCCGCACGCGGCTGTATTGTGAACGTCTCCAGCATCGCCGCCACCATGGTACACGTCGGCAGTCTGCCTTATGGAATGGCTAAGGTATTTTCTAACCCCCTTATTCATAAACGTCTGCTAACTTAACAAGCCGTTAATAATTGTTTGTCCCTTTTGCTCTTATGAACACATTGTTTAGACCGAAAGGGACAAACGATTATTAGCGGCTTGTTAAGTTAGCAGACGTTTATGAATAAGGAGGTATATCTTTAATTTTATTATATAATGGTACCACAATCCTAGCTACATAACATTTAGATGACGATAAACAGTAAAATAACGGGCGTTTAAATTTTAGTAGCAGTAGTGATATATAATTATAGATAGAGCAATTATCCTTTGCTGATTTTATGTTTTTACGTTGTTTTCTTTTTTACACACAATTTCTAAACTATCTTCTTCTTATCTACCTCTATACCTAGAGACAAGCTATTAGGTAGGTAGATACCTATGTACCTAGTATTCCTTGGGTACCGAAACATACGATTCTTCAACTGAATGTTTCTTTTCATATTTCTCTTAAATAGAGACACATCCGAAACTTATATTTAAAACGAACGTAGGTATACCATACCATTCATCAGTAGAATCTAAATCTTTTTTTGGATTCTATGTACCTACTGACGACAACGACGACGTTATGAGTTTATGAGTACCTACGTATACTAGGTACTCATAACGTAAGTTGGCATTGGCACACATTGCTCAAGAAACGTGTATTTTTTTCACAGGCGGCTCTGGACCACTTCACACGCCTGATCGCCCTGGAGTTAGCACCTAAAGGTGTTAGAGTAAACACCGTCAGCCCAGGAATTACAGTACGTATCTAATCTCAGTTTACATAGGTACATTCAACCGTTACTGACAGTAGAGTCTCTATGATTTACTATGTTGTACGTGATATGGCCTTTCGTTCACAGAACACGCCGCTCCTCCAACGTCTGACGGGCCATTCGGACGAGGAACATGAAGCTTTCCTGAGGAACAGCGAGGCTCGGATCCCGATGCGGCAAACATGCGAGCCTGGTGACGTGGCGCGCGTGATCGTCTTCCTCGCGGGCGACTGTCGACTGGTCACGGGCACCACCGTGAAGGCGGACGGCGGCCTGCAGCTAGTCGGCCTGGGCGAAATGCTCAAAGACCAGAATGACGAAATGAGGAAGTGAATATGATACGGACGCTTTAGAAATGATATCATCGTTTTTTGTTACCATTTTTAAATTAATGGTTCTGCAACCGTCTTACATTCGTAAAGGTGACTACATCAGTCCTTGGACTGATTGTCATAATTGAAAATGTGAAATTTATAGAGATATAATACATATGTCGTCAGTTGTAATATGAATTGATGTAACCGCGAAATGACGATTTTTCAGGAGGGCCCAAAATTAATTGAACTTTTATAAAGTAGGTATGTATGTTTAATTACTTATTCTATTGCAATTATGTTTATCTTATTTTCTTTATTTTTGTCTTCCAAATAGACCTCTTTTGGAAGACCTAACAATCGCAGTGAGTATAATTCACTGCGACTCACTGGTCGCAGTGAATTATACTCACTGCGACCAGTGAATTATACTCACTGGTCGCAGTATAGTTATACGCTAAGAATTTAATGAAAACATCCAAGATGGATTTCGTAATTTAACGTTTAAGACTCCTTTGGATTTATGCGTCGTTGGACTAAAAGTAAATATGGCGATATATAAAAATGTCCACTTGCTTAAATTCGGGCGTATATCATTTTGACGAAGTATAAAAATGTTCACCTGTATATTAGACCAAATATAAACATGTTGCGACACTAGACTAAAAGTAAACATGGCAATGTATAAAAATGTCCACTTGCATAAGTTCGGGCGTATATAATTTTGACGAAGTATAAAAATGTCCACCTGTATATGATTGTTGGTGGTGATGAATTTGATCCGTATATGTATTATTATAATCCTGATCCTGGACCTATAGTAAAGAAAGTAGTCATTTTTATATTTAGACTTGATTAGACATAAACATTTTTATAATTTGATAGTAGTCATTTTTATATTCCGACTTGATAAGACTTAAGCATTCTAAAGTATTGGCTTTCTAACACTCGGACCAATTTTATTTTATATGTAGACATTTTTATACATCGCCATATTTACTTTTAGTCCAACGACGCATAAATCCTCCTTTGTCTTGCAAAAACGTAATGTTGAAAAACAAAGATTCGGACATTTCACGACTGTATAAGTGTACATGCTATAAAGCACAATACAATACAAGGACAATAGGGTACTTTAGTAGAATTGAATAAAAGGTATTTCATATTTTTAGGTTTCCGTAATCAACTACCATTATAGTTTCACCAAGTCTGTTTCTTTCAAATAAAAAGTAATTATTAAAATTGTTTCACGCAATCCAAAGTTAGGTACCACCGAAAACCCAACATACATAAGCATAACCTGTCTGTCCATGGTCTGTCCTAGTTTGTATAAATTAATAACCCCAACTTCCCGAGTGATCGCGCTGGTTCATTGGTGGTTTCCTAAACAAGTATTGGCATATTTATATTAATTATAATTTACTTTTTGTACTACTGATTGTCAAATCGCAATAAAATTCAGATCAGAACTTGACTCGTACACCAAAAGTTGGGACCGAAAAGACCAAATGTACGCCTTACTTAAGTGTGAAAATCACTTTGATAATTGACATCGTAAGTATCATAAGGGAACATAACCATACTACGTGACCATTTTTTAAGCGTTTGGACCCATCAGCATCCAGCAATCGTACCTTACTTTCAATGAAAAGTAAATATTTTAAAAAATGTACGTAGGTATAAAATTCGCTTTTGCAAGCATAAAGAAAGCAATTTGTATTAATAGGATATTTACTATTAATTTAAATGCATAGATGCTACAAATATATTACACAAGACCTTCAAAAAACAGAAACAGAGTTACTGTTGCTGAATAAAACTTAATTAAAAGTATCATAATTATTTAGTCATGGGAATAAGGTACTGACTCCGATAGGTTAGCTTGAGGAGACGGTCTCATACTGTACACATTCATATAGTTCCAATATTTCATTAAATACAATAATGACAATGTATATTGTATAATGTACTAAGTTTTTATATAGTTGTTTTAAAAAAAATACCATGTCCAACAAATATATAACTTATTACAGCATACATTTTCTATCCTCAAGTGTCACATGCAGGTACACTAAGTCAGAATGTGAATACATAAACACATGAATTACAATTTTTAAAATAATAAATTAGGTACATGAGACCGACAATTACCAGTGATGGTACAATGGCACTTCATATAATTTTTAAATTCAATTGTGTATAGCTCAATATGACATGATCTATAAGATATATAATAAATATAACACGAACTATACCTAGGTGGGTGATATAAGCTATTTATAAGTACCATACTGAGTATGGCACTGCTGTCAGAGTGCAAAATATTTGGCTTCAAAAATCATTGTTATATTTAACTTCATCATCATGGCAAAATACAGATTCAATTCCAAAAATTAGTATACTACCTGGTATGCATACATTTTACTAACTTTGATATCCAATACTTTTATTCATTTTAACTGTACAAATTGCACGTCGAAATTTGTCATCATGAAAAGATACAAGATTTCTGCTGCCAAATAGCACAATGTGTTCAACAGAGAAGAACAAAAATCACAATCTATATACACTTGATGATAAGCAGTGGTCGGATATCCCGGTGCAACACCAGGGGATACCAAGTAGAAAAGTTAATATGGATATGACCTAAATTCCCGGTTTTAGTTTGATAAAAAATATAGATCTGATAGGTATACTTAAAAAGGCAGCTCAAATTGCGAACATAAACGAAATCTTTGGGCGTTTTCACAAACCGTTGTTCAAAACACTTTTTTTGAATTCGGACAAGTTTGGATTTGTTCGACTCAGGATCACGAGCTCTTTTAATTCTGATAGGTGAAAAAAACGGTCCCACAATTTTCGTACATTTTTAATTTCTTCCATTACGCTATCGCCATACAAAGTCTATAAAAACGATAGAGTTCCTCATAGAGTTCAAGTTTGGCTACTCAGATTAAAGTAGAAGCAGTAATGGCACGAAATCCAGATTTGTATGACATTAGAGAATACGCAGACCAAATTTCAAATAATACCGCAACTGATGAAGTGTCTCTTTACAAATTTGCTCCACTGACATCCGTAGAAGTGGAAAGGACTTTTTCGGCGTACAAATGGATTTTAGATGTGAAAAGGAATCAATTGAAAATAGAGAATCTAGAGAAAATAATTATATGCTATTTTAACTTAATAGAACCTAGTAAGCCATAATTCTTTCATAAAATACATATATTTACTTAATGTGTCTGCATGCATAGGTGTGTCAAGTCTTCATGCTTAAAAATGTTTGATTTTATGTTACAAACACGAGGATGTTTAATCCGTAACCAGGTACATTTTTTCTAACTTAGTAATTGATGACCTCAGGAAGACCATGTACCATTCAGTGGTTATTGGATACAATTTTTCTTTAACTTTAAATTAATAAAATTTTGAGGTATCTGCGGGAGACCTCACCTAAAATGTTTAATTTAAGCTGGGTATGGATATTGTTTTAATCCTGACCACGGATTAAAATAATCGTGTATTATATGATATTTCTGTTTTTTTACGTTCGCATTTCTAGAAGTGGAACCTATTGTGCCTTAGTAAAAAGCTTCTATTTTTAAAGCTAAACTCTTTTATTTAAGAATATTCATACCAAAAGGCTATTTGGTACTAAAGTCAATATTAAACAAAATTTATAACCTATCTTTTGAAATAATTGTCGAAATCGCATAATAATAAACGCTTGTATGTGCATGCACTTATTTTGCGTTACAAAATATTACTAAACTTTACTGGATGTAATTTTGTGGAATCCCGTGGTATATCCATATTAGTATAATGTTTGAGGTCATTCACCCCTTGTTGCACCGGGATATCCGACCACTGATGATAAGCAATGGTTGGTGGGGGTGAACTGTTTTTATACTAATTTCACGTAAGTCATGTCAGTAGGCAAATAGTTGACCCCCACCAACCATTGATGATAAGTTAAAGACCAAAACAGTCATAAGCTCATCAAGTTTGAAGAGTGATATCATCATTTGAGATCTGGAAAGCAGTTTGACTGCTGTATCAAGACAAATGTGATTACATTTCTTGTAGCCATAAGCTTTTACAAACAATTAATGCACCTACAAAGTGGTGCTTCCAGTTGTGTTTCTACATATCCTCAATATACTAATCCCATACTCATTAAGATAACATTAAAGCTATGACAAGTATTTTTGCGGCTTCAAAGGTTTGTCATCATCACTGTCAGAGAAGCAAGCAGCAAAGCCACTCTTTTCCCTATATGAGTCTTTAGTAGATTGTCCGGTTTTGTTTAAGGATTTTCTTGCATTTCCACACTTCGATGATGGTCTTTTCTTTTTGGAATTATCCCTTGTTACATCTGGTATTGCATTGGCCACATTAATAGCTGCTACAGTACTTTCTTGCTCAGGAAAATCGCTACGAACATATACAGTAGGTTCAGAAAGTTTTGAATGTCTGCTTCGTCCACTCCTGGTCCTTGATAGCATTTCTGTCTCCAGTCTGCTAGATTGATTAGTTGCTGTTCTTTTATCTGAACTTAGCTTCAAAGAGTCTTTCTTCTCAGAGTTTGTTACCATTAGGACATCTGAGGAATTATTTTTGTGCCTCTTAGGATATCTGGAACCAGTTGTACTTGTTGACTGGAAAGAAGTATTCAGAACACCATTTCTAACATCACTTTTAGTAGTTACAACATTTCGTCCTTTTTTACTTTCCATGAATTTGAGTAGAGAGGTGGTCTTATCAAGCTTCTTTGTTTTAGCTTTTTTATCAACAGTCACAAGGTTGATAATGTTTTGGGAAGAATCAGTACTGCAGTTGATTAGAGTAGCTTTTGGGTCCCCTGTAGCTTTGTTGATGCTCACAATCAGAGATTGCTCTTCTTTGTGTCCACTGTGCCTTGAACATTTAGCCAAGTTTCTTTGCTTATTTCTTACTTTTCTGGGAGTTTTTGTATTTATTTTTGTGGACTTTATATAGTTTGCTGTGAATCCAGACACATCACTCAGATCATCAAACTGACCATTTATTGCCCCATTATTTGGTCTCTGTACTGATACCGTGCATGTATTAGCATTTGGTTCCATGCTTGCCAGATTCATTACCTTTGTATTTTCCTCAAATTTCCCTGATTGACATTTGGATACAGTAGGATTATCATTGCCATTAGATGTGTCAAATATATCAAGGGTACTGTTTAAATGGCTGTTGTTGTTGAGAGAAGACTGAACTTTTCTTAAACTCCTCCTAAGACTGGATGTGACTTTGGGTGTTGATGTGACAACCTTATTTTTTTTATGCAGAGCTGCACGACTGTTTTTCTTTTGTATCTTGGTCTTTTTGTTCTTGACCTGCACTGATGATTTTTTTATATTAAAATCAACATCTGATACAAGAGTCTCTGATTCATCACTGATCACTTGACACTCAGGTTGAGGTGCCTCAACATGAACATTTGTTTGGTCCAATATATCATCATCATCATGTAGACCGACAATTTTCTTCCTTTTCCTTTCTGGCTCTCCTTGGTCTTCGGCGCTAGTTGAATTTAAAGGCGCGCGTGAGCACTGTGGCTGCACTCGGCGCAAGGGGTTGTTATAACCGGCCAAGCACGGCGCACGTTTTGTCACAATCCAAAAAGTGATTTCGTCCATGTTGTTCATAAAGGGAGAGTCCGACACGACTCGTGGTAGTGGCGCACGCGGAGAAGGTCGCGGCTCGGGGCGGCGACGAGGAGAGGTGCTGACGCCGGCTGCGAGCATGGCGCCACCGTCCAGAAGTGCACCGGGAGCCAGCAGTCGCCCAGGGCCCGTGCCGCGACCACTAGGCGCGCCCACCCGCATCCCACAGTCTCCGAATTTACGCTTGATCCCGCAGGCCCATGCCTGCGGTGTAGAAACAACACCTTGTCCATTCTCAATATATCGATCACATTCCATAAACCTGCAAGCATAAACATACGAGCGAAGATATAGACTAGGCAATTCGTGGGAACTAACAGCTTCAAGGGCGACGAAGGCAAAGATGCAACACTCACTTTACTATACTCGTCCGTTTCGGCGAAGAGAGGTCCAGCTCCAGGTGAAGCGGAATATTCCAATAGAGACAAATGTCATCACCGGGCGGCGACGGAGCACCAGGCTTAACTACAGACGGTCACAATCACAAAATACGTTTATTTTATAACTGTATGACGGCTTAATAGTTAGAAAGTTAAAATATAAGACATAATACTGCGTCGTTTTATAAAATTGTGAGTTCTTCCGAGCTTTAAACACTTTTTCACTTCGATTTGACGCAACAACATTGAGAAGCAAGATGGCGCCTGATGTGATGTGTGGCTAGAAGTAAATAATAATAGCCAAGCGTCTCGATCTTTTTTTCACCTAATTTTAAAGCATTAGTCGGTAAGTAAAAAAGCAAACTTTCCCTCCCAATTACGTGTAAAAATATTTAAAATATTACATAGCACTGACCGATAACATATTATAATGACGTATTTTTGTCAAAACAATAATGTCAATGCAAAAATGCAAAAGATACGACAACACCGAACGGAGGGCCTAGTATCTATCGCGAACAGAAAATCATAGTTTTTATTACAAACATCGGTCTCTGTCACTCTAAGGTAGTAGCTGGAATAACTGAGAGAGATGCTTGAAATTTTTGGTCGCTGGTCGCGTTAAATCTAAAAGAATCTAAGGCCGGCCTTATACATCCGGAATCAGAATATGAATTAATACTCTTAGGCCGGCCTTATACATCCGGAATCAGTGTAATAATACTCTATTAGAGTATTATATTCTTTGATACTCTACCTATCGCGTTTCGTGTTTGGTAAAGAACACAATATACACAGCTTTTGAAAAGATTTTCAAAATACGGTACAATACTTCACTAATTTGTGAATTATGCACATTTCATCAGAATCACTAACACACGTACACACTTCTATATTTTCATAACGAAAAAAATTATTTAATCTTAAGTGAAAATTACGAAACGCAAACAACAAGATGACACTGACACTGTCACTTGACAATAGTGCGCCATTTTCGCGCCATCGCCATGTCTTTACTTTGTGTGTTGATTTTGATGTGAATTCGATTTAAGACGAAGATATTACAAAGAAGATTAATTACTTTTAGTTCAATGTAATTTTTCGACTTATAAATACAATGAACGACCTCCAATACCTCATCGATAGACAATTTGGCATCTGTAAGTAGTATTTCTATTAAATGGTGTCAAGAAAACCTGGATTTACAACCTTTCTTTATTAAGTAAGTACCTATATTCTATTCGCAGGCAGCCGCTACAACTACGATAATGTGCTAAAGCGACTGGTAGTAGACGGTGCAGAATGTTTTTATGGACTGCAGCCGTCGACTGTCATTCCTGCAGCCTCCCTCGACCAGCAGGATCCTCCAATCTTTGCCTGTCGATTCTCCGAAGCTGCCGGCTATGAAAACATCTTAGCGCTCGCTAATGAAGACGGGAAAGTTGCTATTCAGGTACCATTTTTATAAACAAATCAGATATATTGTTAGAGAACTCTGTTGTAACATTGTTGTAAACAAACAACAAACTGTTAATTGTTTGTAGTTTATGGCATGGCTGTGATTATAATATTTTGAATATCAATTCATACACGGATTTTTTACTTGAGTTGATATGGTTTTATTGCAAACTAGTTTTTCTAGAAACTTCTCCAGAATGTTCTAGGCGTTAGCTAGATTTCTGGAATGATATCAAAAGTAAACATTAATTTTGTAAAATTTTTCATGTAACCAAAAAGTAAACTATTATGTATTGTCACATTGTAACCTTCAATTAACATTTTTTGTTAGTACTTTACTATTTATTCAGTTAGGTATTTAAACCTTTGGAGCATGATGTCAAAGCGATAGTCAGATAAATGTATTTCACTAAAACTGAAATGTAATGATAATAATGAGTTACCTAATGAGATTTATTGATCTCAACTTCACATAAATATTAATAAGTACCTACCTTTCTAGAAAGCTTTGAAGTAAATGAATACAATGAATACATTTTCATCATTATAATCAGCCTATTTCCCTTAACTACTAACTTACTTAACTAATTTTTTCTGTAATTACGTGTTTTGTTCTGTTACGAAATTATTATATTCTAACTAGTGTACTTCTGAACTGAACTTGTATTCAGCATTTTAATCACTTTTACCGAAGATTCGGTATTGGTTTCGGCCAAAACTAGAATCAAACTGAATATTGACATGAAAGAATTTGTTGTAATGTTACAGGACACATCAAAAATAAGCTTGACAGGAGCCCTAGAAAGCTTCCAATGCCACAACAATGCTGTATTCGACTTGGCATGGGCACCGCGGTCCCTTAGCTTTGTTACTGTTTCAGGTGAGACTTTTAACTGTGATGCATGATGATAATGGTCAATAGATGCTTGCAAACACGAAACAACGAATGGTGTATCATATAATCTTGCTGGCTTTTTAGTATAAACACCATAAAAAATTATGTTTCTTTTTGGATAAGGATAATTAAAGCAAGTTAATGTTAATCTGTTAAGATATGGTAATATTTCTAAAATTTGACAACCAGGACAAGATGCGTAAAAACACCAGATTTTAGAGCTCGTGGATATTGTCGGTTGGATGGGGTGTGCAGGCACAGTGCGGGTGTTGCAGGCTACATTAACCTCTCGTGTGCCAGAAAAATATATATTTTTTATAGTTTACCTGTACGTGAATCCACGTCAAGTCAAGGCATACAAGAAATGCTGTTGGGGCGAAAATCATGGGACGAAATACAAGGGTTAATAGAGAAACTTTAGTTTCGCCATGTCCGTCTGTCTGTCCGCAGCATAGCTCAGCTGCTGTTAGTACTGAAATCTGCAATTGCAATTTGGTACAGGTATACATATATTAATCACGCCATAATTGGTAGAATAAATGAAAAATAGAAAAAAAATGTTTTTTCCAGTACCTCCCTTACTCCTAAAGTGGGGATGATTTTTTTATTTTGCTGTAATCCTATAGTGTGGGGTATCATTGAATAAACCTCTTAAAAAGAATTAAAGGGTCTCAAAAGAAAGTTTTTTCTAAAGGCAGTGTTTTAGGAGACAACCACTCCAAAAAAAATAAAAATTGTTACTTCCCCCCTCTAACTCCTCTAACCTCTAACTTTGATTGGTGGGTCCAAAATATATGAACATAAAACATGAATATGGGGCATATAGAATAATTTAAATAAAACTATTTCGAACATAATCGGCCCAGCCGCTTTTGATCAACTACGGAACCCAACGCTGAGCTGGCCCGACATGCTCTTGGCCGGTATTTTGTAAAATTGTATATGATGAAAGATCAAAACTGAATTTATTGTTTTCTTTTGTTTTCCAGGAGATCACACGGCTAGCTTGTGGGATGTTGCCGAGAGTACTCCAAAGCGTGTCCTCGTATTTTCCAACCATACACGCTCAGTCAAGACAGCTGTGTTTCGCCCTAACGAACCATCTGTCTTTGCTACTGGAGCTCGAGATGGACACATTCTTGTTTGGGACGTAAGGTGCGGACAACCCGCTGTAGTCGTCAAGCCTGATAACTGTCTCATGAACTGCCACTCCTCCTTCACACCAAAAACACCCGGCTCACATACTAAAAGACCTCGTCTTGATAACCATCGGTCCATCAGCATTACTGGGTTAGTTTTTCAGGATGATACTACCCTAATATCATGTGGCGAATGCGACGGTAATATTAAAGTATGGGATTTGAGAAAAAACTATACAATATATAAAAAAGAACCACTTCCAAAACATTCAATACCATACTGTGGAAGCTCCACAAAAAATGGTTACACAAATCTTATTATAGATGACGCTAAAATGAGACTGTACGCCAGTTGCATGGACAACGTAATTTATTGCTTTAATATTTCTACTTACAATTCCCTACCAGAGCAAAGATATGTTGGTCATGAAAATAGCACATTTTACATCAAAACTAGTCTAAGTCCTGACAGTATGTATTTAGTTTCTGGAAGCAGTGACAAGAATGCGTATATCTGGAACGTGAAATATTCTGAACCGATTGTAAAGCTGGTCGGGCACTGGGCCGAGGTGACGTGCCCCGCGTGGTGCCAGAAGGGCGACATGAAGATCGTCACCTGCAGCGACGACGCACGACACAAGATCTGGAGAATCGGGAAAGAGTTTAACACGGATCATGAACGGAACATGGAACTAAAGGGGCACGCTGAATTAGTCCCCAGGACTGACATAACCAGTTTACCAAAATGGGGTAATTTGGATAGAACACCCAGTTCATTAAAACGGAAACTGGTAACTACGCCAAGCTCGTATAGTTCTAAACGCATGCGGTCTGACAGCACTTCTGCGAGAAAAACGAAGAGATGTTTAACGGATCTGATGAATGCTTCCAGAGAGGCAGATGATGCTGAAGTCCTAGTAAAGCGGTTGAAGTTGGACATGGTACCTGAAGATGATGAGCCCAAGTTGCTTCCTGCTGGCATTAAGAGGCACAGTGACGTATTAGATAACACCAGTCCTGTCCATTTATCCTTTGATTCTGGACAAATGTCGCACGATTGGAACTATATTGCTCCTAAAGCTGGCACCTCTTTTATGACTCCTACCAAAAACTATGAAAAGAAAATGTGCAGAAAATTGTCGCCTAAATCACCTAAGACAACACCTCCTTCAATACCCAATTGTTCACCAATCAATGTTTCACCAACTAAAGTTAGAATAATAAGTTTCAACACTCCAACTAAAAACTTGCCAAACTTTGTGCTTGATGGAGAGGCTCCTCATCTGAGACTGATGTCACCTGTCAAGAAGAAACAGGACACAACTAACTGGCTCACACGTATTGTTAGAGAGAAGAAGGGAAAGAATTGTAATATGGAGGCTATCGAAAAAGCCGTGGTTGCACCTCTTAGTCCTAAAGAGAACATACCTGTGAGGAGGAATTCTGTAACGGAAAAAACACCCAAATCGGGTAAAAAGTCTAGGACGCTATTAACGTATTTCACTGTTTCCAATAAAGATAAATAAAAATGTAACTGATCAATCTCAAACAAACACCAACAGTGATCTCTCTTTTCATCAAATTACAGAACTGATGGTTGGTATATTATTTTTTTCAATGAGAACTCTTCGTACAATCTACTAGTATCAGATTTGTGGTACAGGGGCTTCTCAATGTGGCAGCCTTTTGCGTGGCATGGCCCAATCAAACAAAATAATAGGACAATTATGATAGATTCAGTTTAAAAATGAATTGAAAACTTAGGATTATTCTCACCTGTTACCACCCACCTGACACCAGTGTTAACAACTGGGATTTTTTCCCACCTGTTACCACTTCAATATTTGGTGGTAATTACATACTTTTATTCCTAGTTGTTACCACTGGTGGCAGATGGGTGGTAACAGGTGGGATTAACCCAAAACGCATTGTATGAGTTTATGTCCGTTCTAAACGAATCGCTAAACTGAAGTGGCAGTGGGCGGGGCACATTGCGCGTAGAACCGATGGCCGTTGGGGCGGGAAGGTTCTTGAGTGGCGGCCACGTACCGGAAGGCGTAGCGTGGGTAGGCCCCCCACAAGGTGGACCGATGACCTGGTGAAGGTCGCAGGAGTCCGCTGGATGCGGGTGGCGCAGGACCGGTCATTGTGGCAATCTTTGAGGGAGGCCTATGTTCAGCAGTGGACGTCTTTCGGCTGATATGATGATGATGATGATGATGATGTCCGTTCTTGTTCCTAATTAGGCCCTAAGAAAATTAAACTATTCAATATCGAATAAGTCAATTAGATTTAACTCATTGAGAGTATTCAACGAGACAGAGTATCATCAGGTCAGAATAATTTAATGTGTATATTTTTAAATTTTGACACAATAATCTACTAGTTATTTTTACATTAAGAGAAAATGATTTGTACAATAATACCTAGGTTCCAAATTTCAGCGATCGCCTCATAGTTTGAGTAGAACGACTGCAATATGCGGACAGATAGACAAATACACTGCCCAGACTTAATTTAAGGGTTCCGCTATAGTAATTTCTGACTACGGAACCCTAATAAAAAGAGTTTGGATAATGGATATATTTCTTAATCCCGGAATTGATACTCAAAAACGGGATTGAAAATGGTCCGATATTGCATACCCTAACCACCAGCACTCGTGCTGAATTGTATCACAAAAAACTATTGATGAGTTCAGAGAACAAGGTGACTCCACAAAACCAGATTAGTCATGATAATTATACTTGTCAAAGCTTGCAATATTCGAATTCATCGAATATTCGGTCCATTGTATTCGAATAATACGCCATGTAAAATGGACTGATAATGTGATATAAGCTTAATTATATTTATTTAATAAAATAATTTTACTGTAAGCATTTTATTTCTTAACTTTAAAGGTAAATATTTAAAAACCGGCCACGAGCATGTCGGGCCATGCTCATTGTAGGGTTTCATAGTTATCCAAAACGGCTGAGCCGATTATGTTCGAAGTGTTCTGTGATTTTAGCTCATGGTTTCATGATTGCTTTTTTTTACCCACGGATCAAAAGTTAGGTTAGCTCAACTTTTTAGGACCCTCTCATTCTTTTTAAAATACCTATTCAACAAATCCCAACGACAGCCCACTTTATGTGTAGTCTAGTACTAACTGTCACCGAGCTATGCTGCGGACAGACAGACAGACAGACGGACATAACGAAACTATAAGTACGAAACCCTAAAAACCCTACCCGCATACTATTCTAGCGCATGGAATCGATGAAATGTACCTACTCTGTTCAAAATGTTCAATAATATGTAAGCCCTGTACCTGGGGCCCGTTTCTCGGAAGCTTGTAAATTGTAATACAAGTGGAAGTCCCTTTTTAACACTATTAATTAGATAAGGACTTCCGCTTGTATTACAAGTTACAAGCTTTCGAGAAATTGGCCCCTGGCCGCGAAAAACAAGCGCGTCTTAATATAAGTTATTGATATTGATACGTATTATTTATAAAAAATGTGGTTTTCAATGAATTAGAAAAGTTTAGATCTGTAAAGTTAAATGGTGTATCATACCTATATTGTGTAGATCTTGTGTCTTTGAGATGAATTTGTTTTAAGAATACCAGTCCCTTTACATAGCTTTAAATTGTGATGGTTTGATTGGATGATAAGTATTTGTCAACATTCGTAGCGCATTTATTACAATGTTACATTTAATAAACCAAATGTCAAATTTATTCTGTTGTATTACTCAACATCTTAATGAAACCCTCTCTAGCGATATTGATTATTGATTAACTTTATTGGTCGTCATTATCATTAATAATTATTTAGGCACGTCAAAGACCGCTGCGTAATATTTACGATAATATGACTATAATTCACACTTTACGGTCTAAATGCTCAAAGCACTTCACGTCAAAAACCGAAACAGTAAGTACTATCAAGTTTTTGAGAACGAAATAATTCGTTTCAAACTTTAAGCACATATTTACCAAGTAGACTCACTATGATTTGTTATTAATCTAAGGTAGTGAGCCTATAATGGGAAAACATAACTCGGGGTGGTAACAATAAAACAGCAATTAAGATGTGCCATTGCTCACTCTTTATTACGCTTGTTAATTCAATATATAAAAACAAAATAATTTATTGTAAAATATCACTGATTGCTCCGCGGGCCCTGTCCAGTGCCCGGTAGGCCAAATTTGACGCTCAATAACCTTTATCTATGAATCTTTGTTGTTAATGATTGTTACAAAGATAAGGTTCACAATGACAGTAGATTTGTAACTACCGGGTATATGTAGAGTTATGATGGTCCCGTATTATCAGTCCCTAAACCTTGTCAACTCATATTATGTAAGTGATAAAGGGAATCATGGAACGAAACACGGGACTATCATAAGCCCACTGATTTGTTTTATTTATTACAGATATTTTTTTATGTGCAAATGTGAGTTAAGCCCAGGATGTCCACCCGCAAATTAAGTTTTCAATCATCAGATATGCGCCATGGTCTGTTACTTTTAAAGCTTTCAGAGCGTCGCCATGATTATTCTTTCACTTAGCAGAAAACAATGTTAACAGGCTACGGCGTAGTTAGTAGCACACTGAAATACCTATTTTTATTTGCATATTGAAAGTTGAAGTTGAGTAAATAAGTACTGAATAATTATACAAAGACTAAGTACTGTTTATTTTGCATCATATGAAACAACTATAATAAATATTGTGATTCATTACGGAGCAAGAACGGGGAACTCTTGGGTTATTTTGTTCTCAAGCAACGACCATTATAATAATAATAACATATTATAGGTTTTCAAACAAAAAGTAATTATGCCATGAAAAATACACAGTCCATCAATATCCATACAAAATCTACTTTACTCATCACATGATTGCTACAAACAAGGCTTCCAACATTAATTTGTTGCATGGGCAGAAGTCTTTTGCTATTCAATTGCTTGTAGCGCTACAGACTATTGCAGCATGGCTTAAAAAACTGGTACTTATCGGCGTTAGCGTATACTAATTAATGTTGGAAACTTTCAGCACAAAACTATCCGGATGTAACGTCACCACATAACGTATTACTAAATGTTCCCGATTATCAATCAGCACATTTTAGAGGATCCAGTAGTATTCATATCATTAGTACATAGCCTGTAGCTGCAGGCTGAATGTAACAGGTTGGTCGTAATGTGTACCTACTTAATGTTTTTTTAGTTAATTTTCAACATAAAATTTACAAAATAACAAAAAAAACTAATTTATATATATCTTGCAGTAAAATTAGCATCACGGATAAGTTTGTGTACGTTACGATACATTAAATAAGTTCACGATCAGCGGCCTTTATAGGCATAACAAAACGGGCCCACGGTAAGACCCACGCGTGCCAACACGGCGCTACAATGGTGGCATATAGGTAAATTGATCTTTTATATAAACATACAAAGGCTGAAGTCAGCATTAGAGCTACAATAAATTACCTTTAAAACTTCACCCAAAGGCCCATGCCAGCAAGTCTACTCGCTCGTGGTAGTAAACAGTTTCGAGATTTGTAATTTTTTTCCGTTTGCTTTTTCATAACAGAAATAATTACAGGTCTCGATAATGAATGAAGTTCTAAATTGCAAACATTGTTGCGTTTGTTAGATACTACTCGTCAAAACGAAAATGGTGACATGGCTATCATATGGCTTCTTTAAAAGTAAAATTATAAGGATGACAAGTATTGTAAGGTTACCAGAGGTCACACTCGTCGTTTATGTCGAATAACATCTCATTCACCTGCTTATGTTATTTAAGTTTGCGCCAGCCTACTAATTTTATTAGTTAGGAACACAAACACACTGGCTCACGCCTCCGTTGTAACACGGTGTTGAACGACATAAGAGGCATCATAACAAATATCGTCAGTAATGCACGATTAAACAACACAAAAAGTTATTCAAGAGCTGGCTTCTGCCTTAAAATTTGTTATACCTACTACATCTATGTCTGCTTATTCTACCTTACATCTATACATACAATCTTCTTCCAAGCGATTTTAAAAAAGTCTTAGTACTTTATTTTAATCGTAGGTATTAATTTGTTAAATTGTCTTTATCGTTAAGTTCACTGAATCCACTTGCACCACTTTAATCCCGTTTAACACAACGAGTAACGAAAAGTTTAGCCCTGCTAAATAAAACTACTATAACATACAACTAGGGTACAATACAACCGACAAAACTTGTACGACGAGCTTGCGCCTGGCTCATATTTCAACGGAGACCTCATTCGAATTTAGGACTCTGGTATAAAATAAGGTATATGAAAAAAACCCAAATCGATTTTATATTTACTGCCTATTAAAAATCTCGTAATGAATTCTACCATGATCATGCTACTTTTGTTAAGCTAATTGGCATGGCAATATTCTTTAGGATGTGCCACATAATATAACAGTTTGTTGAACAATTAAGAGATATTTTACAACCATATACATACAGACGCTTGTGGTACAATCTCACCGGTTTATCGAGGAGATGTGGAAGATAAAATGACAATAATGTGATGACCGTGCCAGCTATGATATGGTCTGACTTCGTTGTAACGCATGTAAATGTTGTAAACAAATTTGTCATGGCAAAATGAGTCATTGTCATGATCGAATTGTCGTGATAAGCTTCATGATATAAGCCTACCAATCGTCCGTCTGTCGAATCGATAAACCTGATTAACTTACTCAGTTACAGTTAGCAAATTACTTTACTGATATTGGCATAGGTAGGTACTTCATTGATTCAGTTATAAAAAATATCCCTATACAAATTGGCGCAAACTCGTCCTCCCATACAATTGACATTTTATTTTGATAAAATATTATATAATCTATGTAGGAACCACGTGCTTCATTCGACGCCAAGCAGAAAATGATTTTAGCTTGACGCGAAGATTGGGCTGTGGCTCGAGATCAAATCATTAAAAATTTAAGGGTCCTTCATAAAATATGGCTGTTCATCTTAAATATAAGAGCAAAATGTACTTTATAACTGATATAACTTCAATTATGATGTGTCTTGTAAATCAGATGAACAGCCGTAGTTTTATTGTCAGACTCTTCAGTCCCGAGATACCATTCTATCACAACTTGTAACAAAAATATTTTTGGATGTAGCTAGCTAGCAATGGCATCGCTAAATTAAAAATTAAATAAATCTTTGTAATAGTTCACGCGGAAGATCCAGTATATTCGATGACATTAAAAAAATATATGTGCACTGTACCTCATATTCAGAAGAATCTGCTCATTCACATAATTATAATGTTAACGTGTCTCTTGGATTTGGTCAACAATTCCATATTTAATTGTAACTTTGCTGCCTTATAATTATTGTTAAAACTCTTTATGCAGCTGATGATCAAATATATGTTTAGTATGTATGAGAATTTTTAAGATCTAGGAAACGCCAGAGGTAAAGATATTGTATTGATCAGATGTTACCAACATATTATTTTGTAATGTCATCGCATCTAATACAAACGTTCAAATCATTGTAACAGTGTCAACACAACGTTCAAAAAACAGTAAATATCTCAAAAATACTACTTAATGTGACGGTCGTACGATATATCTGTAAGAGGCGCCATCGGATCCGACACGGCGCACGACCCGACACTAATACGAGTACATTAAATTAAGATAAACTTGCTCTTACCAATATGATCAATGCCCTAATACATATAGTCTAACATCATAAATCTACACCGACCAAAGCATGTCACAGGAAAAAAAAAATCCCTCTTAGAAAATGGGATCGAACAACGGCACAACGTATACTTAAGTCATGACGAGTAACTACACATGTCACAACTATGAGACGTGTCTAGACACCCTACCCCAAGAAAGTAGTCCTGGACGAATTAGTAAAATGTGCAATAAGTGATGTAGGAATCTTATAAAGAAAAATAGAGACGAACTTCGCCCGTACAAAGATGACACGCGCACCGAAGAGCGAGCGCTCGGCTAAACCCGCGGTCGTGTCGGATCCGCCCCGCCCGTCTAGTACAAGCGTTACAATATTAAAGTCTTTCGTTATTTTGTACTGTATCATTATTGAGTGCAAAAGGAACGTCAGCAATAAAAAGATCAAAATTCTCGTGTACAGTTATCAATGATATGGAACGGTGCTGGGATATCTAGGGCCCGCTCGCGGGACCCTGTCGGGCCACGCAGGGGACCGGGGGCCGGGGGCCGCAGGCGGGGACCTGGGGCCGGCGCCCGAGGCCGGCGGTCTGGGCGCAGCGGTGCGCGCACTTCTTGCACGACTCCCTGCAACAGAGTTCAACCTGATTAATGGGGCAACGAACAACTGGGGTCAGGGGTGATTTTTAAGAACAAACCGACATCATCAGTTACAGTTGTGCGAATATATTTTTTGCAACTTTTTAATAAATAAAAACCGGCCAAGAGCATGTCGGGCCATGCTCAGTGTAGGGTTCCGTAGTTATTCAAAAACGTCTGGGCCGATTATGTTCAAAATAGTTTTATTTTAAAGTATTGATTACACTTATTCATGATTTTTTTTTTTCATATTTTTTGGACCTACGGATTAAAAGTGAGAGGGGGGGGGACACATTTTTTTTAGATATCGGTATACGTTAAGTAGGTACATATATTATGTCTGTCTACAAGATTTGAGGGGTCCTTCAATCATTGAATCGTGTATTCAAATCAGGAGCCAGCTATTAACGAAACTGGGCTCATTTATCCGTAAGTAAACTGTGACGGAAAAGAGTACAGTCGCCTCTCGTTAATTCGAAACTCGAAGGACCTATCCAAATATTACGATTTATCGAGAGTTTGAAATATCAAATGGTCGGAAATATTCGGGAAAAAAAATTAAACTACGAGGTGTTAAGTAATAATCAACTGTTATTTTTTATTAAATCCATTTTTTAACAATATCAAAAGATTAGAAGCACATACATGTACAAACATAATGTTAATTAATTATTAGTTTTCGATTAAGTCCTTCTTTTCAGCAATCGTCAAGCATCTATACTTTCTAGGACTCATAACTAACGTAAACTTTTAATCTGTACACATAACCAACGAAAAAATAACTTAACTGAGTGGCAAACAAATTTGTAGTTAACAACAAATGCTTGTGCAACTTATCTAAAATGTAGGATACTTGCCTCTTTAATCTCATAACTTTGAATTGGCGAATGTTTGACGCCCACGAGTTCGAATTAACGCGTGGTTTTGTTGTGTAGCTATTACTTTTTTGTTTGAATTACCAAGTGTTTAAAAATGTATTGAATTTTTTCGAAATAGCAAGAGATCTTCTAGGGAACTCGTGATAACTTCGAATTATAGAGAGGTTCGAATTATCGCAGGTTTGAAATAACGAGAGTCGACTGTACCTATAATTATTATGTTAGTCATTAATTTAACCTAATATTTTTCACCGATAATTATGAAATCACAATAGGCTACGGTAACCGGTTACATTCTGATTTGTCCTAGTTTAGAGGGCATCCTGAGAGCGTCCGGGGAAAGTTTCATTTGTAGACCGAGTAAAAAAAAAAAATTTGGGATAAACTCTAAAATCCGGGGTTTTCACGCGTCTTGTTCTGTTTTCCAAATGTTAAAAAAGAAGAAAGAACGGGCTACCTAAAGGTACCTAAAGGTAGCCCGTGTGCTTGTTGGCCACCTATACCGTATAAGGGGTACTAGTACTAGGTATAATTACCTGCGCGCTATCACCAGCAGAAAACAGAGAGCTCGCCGCCATGCGCATGGGCATGCGCGTGCGAGCCCACGCCGCGCCACGAACGCACGCCGCCCACCTTTAGCTGTAACAAAACACAATCAATCAATACAAGACTTACATACATGCATATTTTTTTAATATTATAGCAAGAATTCATTACAGACAAGAAAAAAAATGTCTTGCACAGAATAGAACTAGCGAGCTCCTTTTTTTTGTACGTAATAAATTCAATTAATTTTGTTAAGTAATTAAATCAATTCGAGTAGCGATCAACCAACAAGACAAGATACCTACACAATCCTGATACCTATGCGCTATTAAAATAATCGTACACCTAAAATATTAACACTGTACATTCGTTTCTATCCCGTGAGAAGAAAAACCAACATTCCCCTAAACAATTTCCAGTATTTCCACACATCAAATCCAGCAAAAACAGGCCCATACCGAGAGGCTGTCGCAAAAACTGTAATGTATCGAGATCTCATTCCACTGCTGGCCATATACGGGCAGGGTTCGGCGGGCGCGGTCTGCGCGCGCAAGGAATGTGGTCCATTGACGACTGCTCAATGGGCCGGAAGAGTCATTGAGACGCACGGATTTTTATGGTACGTGCTTAGAGTGAGAAGTTTTAGCGAATGGTTTTCATAAGACGTATTTTCTTCTCAGGACGAGTCATACCTACAAACTTTATGCTTGCAACCAATGTCTTTAATAATAATACATTGGTCACGTTCACACATTGTTCTAGGTGTATCGCCTACTGGAGAAGGTTCTAAATTCATTTGAAATATAAGTACAAGGTAGCTAGTACCTACTAATCACAAAACCCAGATAATGTAATAGGTACCTAATATACCTATGTGAAAATTAATGGGCAATCAAATTCATAAAATACGAGTATTCCTCTTGCTGTCTTGCTGCATAAATGAAAAAAGTAGATTCAAGATCAGTGACCCCGTCGATAAACCTTATCACGCGGAAGGATTACTCCAGATCCTTATCTGGAACCCACCCACGGTATGGTCGTATGCACACTTGTTTGCCTCAGTGTTGTTCGATAAGCGTATGCACTATGCTAGTATAGATACATATAAATTATCCGCCTACAAGCTCTACCATACATAGAAAACATCTTGCTCCAGGTAATTACTAATTACATAATAGATTACAATAATGAAACAAAACAGTAAACAGAACTCATCCAATAAGTTAAATCCAAAAATAAAGGATGTACCGATAAAAATCTGTAAATTTCAAATTATAAAATCGGATAGTTAGGTAGCTATTCTATAATTACAAGCTTTGGAAATTAACCTGGAAGTCTTAACTTAGCTGAATGTAGTATTTTTGTATCACTACTGCATTTCAGGTACAGTCAAGTGCAAAAATAAGTATCGAAAGAATCCGTTCATAAATATGTTACGACGTTCTTATTACACAGAATTAGAGTGCACTGGGACATATTTTTGAACATTTTTGTATACACCTTATTTTGTCTTCGACTGTACCCAAACATTTTTGTATGCAGTTTTCTAAATTATGCGACTGCCGTCAATATATCTGGCCATTCTTCCCGTGTTCTTTAAGATATCCTGGACTTATGAAATAATATCCATGATACTTTTTGGCACTGATTTCGCTTCTTAAAACTATGCCAAAGAGACTAAAATTTGTATAGGATTAAATAATTGATTAAAGTAAAGACCCAAAGAAAATTCACATAATATGTGACATAATTCCATTTACAGAGTATTACTGCGCCCAAGGCAGGGGTATATTTAAAAAATATGGAGATTAACCAGAAATATTGGTCACTTCTGCAGAACACGAAATCGTGCAGTGGAGAATAAAAAAAAGAGCTTGTAAAAATAGATTTCGAAGGGGTTCTGGAGAACTTGTATGGTGAATACTGAAATTGCAGTCGCAACAAAAAAGGACCAAAGTTAGCTAATTTAAGACCTCCTAGTTAATTACAAAGGCCAGAAATTACAGCTTTTTAACTATATTGACCCGATTTTTTCATTTCAATTTGCCAGTTTTTATCGGTTAAGATAATCACCCCTTAAGATAATCGATGTTTCCAATCTTACCATCGGATTTCGTTAGATTCCCTCTGACACGAGTTGGATTTCATTGGGAATAGTCAGATAAAATTATCACATACTTTTTCCCAGGAATATAAAAGAAACGGATAGCTAACATTACTTGGCAGATATGTTTTGTGTTTACGATTCGGGCTAACTACATAGTTGATTCTCATGAGGTACACTATTGTTTGTTGGAATGCTAATATAACACTGGATGTATTTTCATGGTTTCAAAATCTCCTTCTGTCTACAAAGTTAAGATTAAAAAGTACAGACAGACAGCTAAGCTAATAGTGACTAGCAACAAGGGCGACCGCAACCACGTGCAGCCGTGGGAAGCGCGGACGCATGTGCATCGCAGTCTTCGCACACGACACGTCTCACGTAAATAACCAAAATAAACCTCATGCCGGTTCGACAAGACGATGACGAGGTTATTATAGATGTCAGAAATGTAGACTCTCCCGCGTAGTTAGATGAACAAAATGTTGATATCTCGAGATTCCAAATATTTTGCACACGATTTAAACTTACATCATATATTCCTAATACAATAAAAGTCACTTTGACGAGTATGATAATAAGTTAGTAGCCACCTTGTCACACCAATCTGCGTCCTCTTTTTGTGATGAGCAGATAGCTTTATCAGATTAATGTCAGTTCGAAGTAGAACTTACAAAACAAACATCCTAGGTAATTTGTTTACTTAATTGTCTATCTACCGACCATCACCATCATAAACTTAAAAAGTTTTATTCTCTTGTCGGTGGAGTCCCTACCGATATAGGTACCTTAATCTTAATGAGGTTTGCATTATTCTAGATTCAGCCCTTACAGCCCTACCGCTTTAAATTAAGAGAGTAAACCAAATTTAGCCGCAAATAAAAGTTAATTATCCAGATAGCGACGCTGATGGCAATCGGACACGACACGACACGACAAATTGCTCGAGATCCACGACCAGATCTACGTGCGGTCGATTGTAATTGAAGTTCAAGGGTAGATATCAGTGTTATGGATCAAACAAAATATCTAAACATTATTTAGAACCGTCACACATGTGTTGGCTCAATAGGGCTTTGTAAATATGGTCATGGGTCACATTCCCACTCCGGTCTCAGTCAAATGTACATTAACGGTTGTAATGTACATTAACGGAAAATTTGCGTACTTCTGTGATCTTTATTGTCATAGTGACAAGAGCGAAAAAGTTACAAGAATCGATTTCCTTGTCTGTAACTAATGTAAAAAAAAACACAAAACCTTCAGCCTAGTTATTTTTACATTTCTACCGACATTTATAATTTCTGCCTTTTTTACACCTAACAAATTACTAATGTGTTTTATTTAATACGAGTTGATACGGGTGGCTGCAAAACTGCTTATCAATTTTATGAACGTATTACTTCGTGAATCGGGATCGCAGTAATAGTGATAGTGGTTGTTCCGACTCCGACATTTAATGAACAGGTGAAGTTGATAATTTAGACTGCATCACAATCAGCAATGAATAACATTATCTATAGATCAAGAAATGCAATTATGCTTTTGACCCAGTTTTACATACCTATAAATAATAATAATAAAGGTGTTTTCCTCGTGATAATGCGCGTTATTCAAACGACGTTACCGACGCGATTAGCATAACCCGCGAGGTGAATTTGATCGAGTTACCGAACAGGCGCTAAACAGGATTACGTCGGATATCTAATATTTTTCAGGGAGACTGGCAGGTGAGGATTCCTTGGTGATTTAATATCAAATTTTGTCTACACCTATACTGTAATTACTGTACCTATTCCTTTATATAAGTACGTCAAGAAAGAAAAGTTTTAATTGATTGTAACACTTGATATAACTACCGCAAGTTCTAAAAATAATACGTGTACCTAACCTACCTGTATACATAATTATTCGTTTTAGCCGTCAATATACGCTGATCACAAGTAGTTAGGTGCAGATCTGCAGATAAATGTGCAAACGCTATTTTGCCATTATATCGTTGTATAATTTAAAGCATAATGTTATGTAATGTATTGATTGCATAATAGTACATTATGATACAAGTGTGCTAAGTTGATCATTATACTCGAGGCGGTATTGTGCGCGCGAGCTGCAAGCGAGCGCGCATAAGATAGCAGAGAGTATAATGATCAATGCACACGAGTTTCATACGACGTTTTTCAACACACTTGCGAGGAATAACCAACTTTTAGTAACACTTTTACTAACCTTTGTTGCTAGGTAATTACTACCTACTTACTTAGTAGGTACTATCCCAAAGTTACGTTTAACCTTTTCATTTTATTCTTTGTTCATTACTTGGTTCACAATTCACACAAAAGTAATGCTAATAACAGTAAACACATCAACATTTATAAACGCAACAAACATTTGAAATTCACTCCACTCCGAATAACAAAATAAATACGAACTTTAAAACGGCGCGCGCATATCTAAGGAATTTTTAAACGCGCGCAAATTTGTAAGGCAGCGATCCTAAGGACAAACAGCCAATATAAAAAAAACTACGAATCAATAACGATATCATAAAATAAAACTACGATAAATTTACATTTAATATAATTACTTGGTAATTTGGGTGCACAATTTAAATATTTTATTTATTTATTTGCGAAAATTTACAGTATTTTGAAATAATATTCTGGATTCCGCTATTTCTGCCACATGTCAACTCTTTGGTCAATTTAAAAAATAAACATAACCTGACTAAATTCGAATGCTTCACCTACACGACATAATGCTTGCAAATGTTTGCAAACATACTTGGTCGGGTTATGTTATTACCGCACTAGAACAATAACGTAATGAAAAAGCACGCGTGTTTAATATCTTGGATTATGAGCCTAATAGCGGTTCAATAATACCTACGTTACGAGCAAGTGTGTTGAAAAATATTATTCTTAGGTATACAAGTAGGTATTCAATGATACGAGTAATGGCCGAATGGCCCTTCGGGTAGATTTGCATGTACTTATTTGACATTTTGGATTATATTATATACATAATTCAAGTTTATGAGCTTTTTACTTTACCACGGAATCGAATCATAGTAAAATATTTCAAGTTGGTAAATAATTACGTCTTGAATGTTTTTTAAATATCGTTTGTAAGATCTGAGTCAATAGAAAAAGAAAAAAAGGTAAACAAATATGGCGGACCGGCAATCGCATTTGTTGTCTATGAAAATAGTGATGGGACCTATGGGAATATATCCTTCGCGAAATAATTACGAACTCAATATAAATAAGTATTAGGTAATAGTGTGGGAACAATTTTTTATGACAAAAAGCCATTAATCCTACTAACAATTTTTAATCGGAGTTACTGTCACTATCACTACTCTCCTCCGAAGTGTCATCATCAGTGATTGTGATGATGAAAGCTTTTGTTACAGCCGCATTGTCAATAATAACAGTGTCGGAAATTCCGTCAATCACATTTCTCACTATTTTTTACAACTTTGCTAACAACATCTATCGACAGCGACACTTCCATAATCAGAATCACTGCCGTTGTTTTATACAACTCCATTTTGTATGGGTAAGTAGGTGAGGTTCTTTCTAAATGTCTGTAGACATTTAAAAGAATCCTTTTCATATCTTCCGTTCGTTGTTTTTTACAATCTTAGCTATTTTTGGCGGCTTTAATCCCTATGGTCCAGGTTCACTCATTGTAATCTAAAATAAAGTTAGATAAAGAGACAGACATTTACTTTTCACTTATCTACACTTTTGAGGTTAATTTAAAAGAAGTTACCTTTATAACAAACCTTTTGAAGACGAAATGAGGCTCGTAAATACCTAAGTCAAGTTGCGTTATTCTGTAGCAAAAGTGTAACGAAATCACAATGTTTATCTTAGTCCATATATAAAATAGCCAAGTCGTAGTTTAACCAGTCACAAAAATCCAATCAAATTACAATTATCGAAGTCCAAATATAAAAGCTAAGCCGTAATAAAGTAAATATCAGAAGAATATAATAATACACAAAACCCGTAACAACACGAAAAAGTAGCATTTTTTTTAAATACCCGTTTTTAGTTTTTCTTAATTTACCGCCACTTCTGGCAGTCATGGTTAAGCCGCATACTCACGTATCCGATATTAAACTCCGCCACGAAGTCCGCGAATTATGCCGCTTAACATTGTAGGTACCGGTACACATCAATAGTTTCCCAAATGATTCACGAACAATCATTTTTGTATATTGTTAGGTATAATATGAAAGAAAAAAAAAATTGGTTGCCTGTAAAGTCGGTATACGAGCGAAAGTTTTACGTGACAACGACTTTGAGTGGTAAAATAATTTTAATGTGAAAGGGACGCGTGCCTCTCACTCGCTCTCATTGTGAGCGCATAACGTGAGCGGAGCGTAACGCAGTTTCTTGAAGTGTCACCCGGCAAACCAATTTATAAGACGTTGTCACGTCAAAAAATAAGAAAATCGCGTGTCTAAAACAATCGATCGAATAAAACCGAATCGATAACGGAATAAAACTGTTTTATGTCCCATCACTACAAATGTTAGTTTTTTCATAGACAAGATAAATTTCGATGAGTAAAAAATCTCGACTAGCCCTTGACATATATCGTAAAACACGTCCGAAGATTTCTTTGTACTTAATTACTAATAAATATCAGATATTTTAACTAAAAATGTATGTGAACACAAGGTTTAAGGTTCTAAGTTGTGGATAGTATCAAGATTGTGTTTGGAAAGTATGTGGTTACGAAGTAATTCAGGTTTGCAGGTTTGTTTACCTTTTTTTCTTTTTCTATTGACTCAGATTTTAGTTCATTGATAGTCTTACGACTATCCACTTCAAGAGCCTTAAAATTATACATATAGTAGGTACTTATAAGTCCTTAAATCTTCAGTATGTGATGAATGCCAAGACGTTCATGTCTGTTTATTTGTATCGCGTACACATATGTTGTGTCGTGTCTCGTACGTGCACGTGGGCCATGGACGTGACCGGCATACTCTCGAGAGCGAGCTCGAAGTCCATATTCACAAAACATGGTGTCTGGAAGTGAAATTGAGCAGTTTTCGACTCACCTATTGTAACTTGGCCTTTCTCTTTAGCAATTGTTGGTTACAGGATATTATAGTTATACTGGCAACGAACTTGGTTAAGAGTGTCATTTATTTTACATTCAAGGAACGTATTTACATTGGATTTGCGAGCGATCTTTAGCCAATTTCCTCAAACGGTGTAAAAACGAAGTGATTTAATACAATTGTTTAGGTTATCATTTTTATTATTGAATCCCTCCTTGGAACCTTGTTTCGAGAGTCATTAATATCATTAATCATTATACTTAATCTGCAATTCCCTATGGTATAGTTGTAAGATTAAGGCATTGATTTTGAGTTTTTCCACTTTTAGGGAGACCCAATTAGCGTGAAATTCAAAAACGTTAATTGTAGTCAGGTTTGTAAAAACAATTAAGCACTAAATAAAATAAAGAACTCAGGTGTTGGTGTTAATTTTATAAAAGTGAAATTGCCCTTTTACATAAGTGTACTTACCAAAGACGGTTGTTCTGTTTTATTTATTACACGTTAACTTTGTGCCTATCAGTATTGTTCGTACGGTTATTGACCTATTACTTTTATTTATAATTTCAAAGTATTACTAAATTAAAATACAGTGGAATTAACAAGCAGAATAGTATAAATTAGGAAATTCTTTCACTACCTCCGGCAAGAGTTGTTCCGTATGGTTAATGTAAAAAATCCATATGGTTTCTAGGCTAGTGTGCTCCGAAAAAAAAAACCCAGCCGGAAGAAGGTTAAACAAGATTAAAAAAAAACATAGATTACACTGCTATTACTTCTAGATCAATAATCTCCCAAAGGATAAAAAGACCGACCAGATCTCCGAAAGCCGATACGCCATGTAAGTCTCATGAACCATAAATTATATCCATGTCATGTCGACTATATCAAAAGGACCATATTAAAACTTATACTGCGGCCATATATTCGAATAAAAAGAAATATTCGAGGTAGTGTCACTTTAATTTCCCTTGGATAACGAAAGAGATGGAATAACGAATAGATACGAATCCCGAGTATAACGAATAGACACGAATCCCGAGTATGTAGCCGCAAGCAATCGCGCTAAGACATATGTATTAATTAACAATCTGCATACAGTGTATTCGCGTACCTGCTGCATCTTATCAAAGTCTAGTGCGGGGCGATGCCTGCGGGGCGGGGGCAGCGCGGCCCTGCGCCGGCGCGGCGAGCCGGGAGCGCGCGCCGCGCACGCGCAGCCCGCGCCCGCGCCTGCGCGCCGCGGCTTTAGCGCCTCCAGCGGCGGCGACGTGCGGAACCTGACCGGCGTCTCCACCTGGAACACCAAGTTGTAAAAGCTCATTCAACCTCTTCTCATGAGTATGTTTGTCAGCTCCTCGAACAGCGCGCATCAGTTTGTAATCCAGCTTGGTTTATTATGTTTCAGCAGGATAGGTTATTTATGTGATTATTAGATTAGTAAGAAAATACAATAAAACTTTAAAGTTACAATGTTGTATTTTTAAAACAGAGTTACGAGTAATAACAAATAATAATCAAGAAATTAAATATGACCATAGAAGTCCCTATCATACAAATTGCACGTTGCAAGTATCATGTCACAAGTGTTACAGTAATTACAGTATCAATAATTTCACCATCGGAGGAGTGGAATATAGGAAACTTTAATTTGTACATGGCTGTTTGTTTTCAAAATAAATTAATATATATTACGAGTACCTACTCTGACAGGCGGTTTGTGTGCTGGACTGGACGGTATCTGTCGTCTCACGAATGCTCGCGTATGTTTACCAAACAATATTAGATACTCCCGAAATTGAGAATATTCTCAAAGAGATTAGATACTAATTTTCTAAGAGTATAAAAGGTAAAAGGTACAACGGATCCTAAACTAATTGCAGTCGCTGCAGCCGGTCAGTACTTATATGTATCTACATATATTTTGACAGGTTAGCCACACAGTGCAATGATTGTTAACTCAAACCTTGGTGTCATCGTCGTCAGAGCTCGGCGCGCGCGCCGGCTCATCCGCGTCGTAGGGCTGCGCGGGCCACTTGCGCTTCTCTGGCGCCGCGGGCGGCGGCGAAGACGCGCCCCGCCGGCGGGACTCCGTCGCGGCTCCGCACGGCGCCCCGTTTATGACCTGCGCATGCGGATGCTAGTGGGCGTGGGTGGTGTTAGCGAGGCAGGGACTATGAATGTGGCAGCGGTGAGGATTTCTCACATCATATATTCAAGGCTCGCAGAGAACGTTACAAGTCTACCTAATCTTCTGGTGAGGTAGAAAACTATCAACTTGCATTATTTTAAATATCAAACTCGGATGCTAAGAACTATAGGTAGTTTAAGAGCGTTCTGACTCATCTCAATGTTTGTGATCACAAT